>JAEAOA010001046.1:585000-810000 GCA_016746295.1 Potamilus streckersoni | reverse complement strand
GATGGATAGAAGTATGTATGTATGTATGTATGTATGTATGTATGTATGTATGTATGTATGTATGTATGTATGTATGTATGTATGTATGTATGTATGTATGTATGTATGTATGTATGTATGTATGTATGTATGTATGTATGTGTGTATGTATGTATGTATGTATGTATGTAGGTATGTACTCCCATAAAAGACATAATAGCTAGATTTGTGTTGCTAAAGCTGAAAATGGAATTTGTCTCAAGGGTTTTCGGATTAAAGAGATTCATTTAATTATAAAAAATAGAGTCGTAATTATGTTACGTAATTAACGTGCTGGTAATATTTTGTTTTGCTAATCGGCCTTTGTTATCTCGTGTGTGCGCATCCATTACAACTTTGGTATACTTAGGATGAAAAGGACACGGGTTATTTTCGTCCGGTTTTAAATGTAATATTGTAACTGTTATCTGATTGGACGTATAATGCCGTATAATTCTGTATCAGTTTGCATAATATCGTAAAATTATTCAACTTGTGGTAATAAAGCTTAGAGCTCGTTGTAGAGAAAAATGCAAAGTTAGCTTCTCCAAGGAATGATATTCAAATTCTATCCATATAAGCAACCACGAATTATACAAAACTTCTCTGTGATTAATCATCGTATTTGTCCAGAAAACCTCTTAATTGTTTTAATTTTATTTCGTCCAGTCGTCATAAATTCTGTTAATGCTAATACTGGTTACTTCCAAAAAGATTTTTAAAATGCTTTAGGTTGATTTCGATCTTTGCAAATCATTTCAATGAAAAATGCGTAGTATAATAACTTATATTTATTAAGAATATTCCAAGACATTTTTCAGATATTTTATAAAGGATGACATATGTTTCATATGCCGTCCTTACTTATTAATAATTTACAAAATTTATTTTATCAAAACCGTTAGTGAACACGAAATGATAAAATATATGTTTCAATACTTTCTAATACCACCGGCTATTAGCTTAAATAACCCCCAAAACTGGTTAGTACCTTTCGACAACACAATTAATTTTGGAAACATTACTTTATATGTTACTAGAACAATAATTGTATATACTGTTAGATCAAAGGCTTTATACATTGTTAATGTTCTTCGATTCCTGAAAATGTTAATATTGACGATATAACTACGTAAAAGGTGTCAAGAGACCCTTTTTAATTATTAAATCGCAGATTTCAGATAATTTTTAAAACACGTAGAAATGTTCGAATAAAATGATTTGCTGACATTGCATAAGTTTCAGCCAATAATAAACGGTACTATATGGGCACGTAAAAAGGAGGAAATGATTCCTGAAGTACGCTTTAAGCTGGCTGCTTGGAGGTTAGTGTGACATAAGGGTCACCTTCGTATGGGGTAAAGGAAATTGAACACTTTGCCATCAATACTTCCGTTGTTATTTAGCTAAAATTATTCCATAGCTTATCTTAAATATCTGTATTAAATACCTTATGTGGCCGAGGAAACACGAATGTAATAATTAATATTATATTTTCTATCGTTGAAGTCAGTTTTGAGGTTATACGTGATATGTCACACACACTGCCATGATATAAGAAGAGACCTAATATTAAATATAGGTGTGTAATCTGATTACACTGAGTCATCTAGTACACATTCCCGGTGTGTGTCTGATTAATGTACCAGACCTTCACAACGTAATCAAGGGGGCAAGGTACAAAGCTGTAATACGTGACTAGTTTACATTGTTCATCCCTATTCATGTTTGTACTGTTTGCTATCGGATGAAGGAGTATTTTGATTTACCAATGAGTATCGCTATAAATTATACCTACGTGACAACAACATTTGCACATTATAGCAAGTCCTCTTTTATAAATGCGTCAAATTGATAATAAAATCGACGAAGGGGACATATAAGTGTTGTTCCATATGGATAAGTGTCCTTATATGGAGGTGTCCGCAAAGTTAGGCCTGAAAATCACGTAGCTCTTCAGCTAGAGATTTTTTAGCCGGTCAGAAATGACATAATTTTTGATAACTCGTTTCCTATTGGCTGCCAGTGGAGAGATCTCAGACTAAAGATTAGAATTTTATCATCTCAGGACAACATATCGTGTCTTACGTAAGATGTACGAGACAATATGTTGCTATGGAAATTTTCAGATCAGCTGGACTAATGGATGGGCAAAGGCGATTTTCAATGAATACCTTTAATTTGTTCTAACAATTTTGTTTTCTCAAGGTTACACTTCGATCAAGGTGTAATACATACAGATGTATATCAGTTTGTGTTGTTTCTTTAATTCTTCATTTATCACGCTTTTGTGTTTTGTTTTGTCCAAAATCGCATATTTTACTACAGTGATAGGAGGCACTGTGTCCTACAAATCGTCAAATGGTTTCGTACATAACGTTGGGCTCATTTTTTACCAGTCTGCCCATCAATCAATCCATCCAACCAATCATTCATCCATCTGTCGACCCACCAACCACTATTTCGAAAAAAGGATCAACAAATCCAAAAGCAAAAGTGCAATTTTTGTTGTCAAGGTTCCGATGTATTTTTAAGCTCATACACAAAAACAAGGTTAGATATAACGAGTTGTCTGTCAGAATGGAGTTGCTTTACGCGAAATATTTTATATGCACCCCAAGTATGAGGCACCGTAGCGGACAAAGGCTGGTACAATGAAAACGTTGGAGTTTAAATTTTTAATGTCAAACGTTCTCATTGTGCCAGCTTTTGTTTCTCTACGGCACATAATACCCCAGTGTTACTTCTTCCCTATAGTTATGGGAACTCCACGTCAGCGTCGGCTTAAGAAAGCATGTTTTAAAAAAACGTAAGATACAAGAAGTTAAGATCTGAAAATCAGGGTAAACTTCACTGTTGAGTTATGTAAATTAATTTTCTATTTTAAATTTAATTACCATAAACAAGAAGATATGTTTAATTTATTTTGACAAAAGCTGTTTTTGTTCACAAACAAGGGCGTCATTTTGAGGACATATTCAAAACAGCTGGTTGACCTTCAAAAAAACACTACTAGTCTGGAAATGAGCCTGACGGCGCATGTCAAGCGCCTTCTACTTTCTGGAGTTTATAATAAATATCTGACCAATCATTTTGGGACCCTGGGGTGAGTCACTGCGTCTTTAATTGTGCAACATTGGTTTACTGGGTTGTTTAAGAGCAACGAAGCTGGAGCATAGGCGGTGTTGAAGTTATATATATATATATATATATATATATATATATATATATATAAAGAATACAAATCATATGGCGAATAACAACCCTCTCAAGCGTACTGGATCCACCAAGGGATCACGTTTGTCAGGGATTAATTAAAATAGATGCAATAAACTGACGACGAACAGTACGAAACTAGTAACTAACTAGCCTAAGCGCTTTCGACTCTTAATGAGTCTTTTTCAAAGGCAAATACAAAACATAGTTACGACAAACAAATAAACACAAAAACGTTGCGTTTGTAAACCTCTACATTTCTATCTTCACATGTGCTAAAACTATAAATACAACCAGCTTGTATAGACTAGTCTATATAACTAGTCTATACAAGCTGGTTGTATTTATAGTTTTAGCACATGTGAAGACAGAAATGTAGAGGTTTACAAACACAACGTTTTTGTGTTTATTTGTTTGTCGTAACTATGTTTTGTATTTGCCTTTGAAAAAGACTCATTAAGAGTCGAAAGCGCTTAGGCTAGTTAGTTACTAGTTTCGTACTGTTCGTCGTCAGTTTATTGCATATATATATATATATATATATATATATATATATATATATATATATATATATATATATATATATATATATATATATATATATATATTTAATGAAATGGACAATATGCCGAACAGGAAGAAATTAGGCGATAGATCAGCCGAGACAATCTCGGATATCACATTTCTAAATGAACTCATTTCAACGAGGTGGTTTTTGTTATGCAGTTATGACCCATAGTCATCTTACCATAGAACTATCTAGCCTTTAAATTTATTTTAAATTGTAACATAATTTACTATAATGTTTTCATTTATCTCCATCTGAGTTTATTCATAAAGATATCCTGCATATAGTTCGACAATGAACAGGCTTTGTTCATCGCTCGGAATTGAAATCTAGCTTCCCTATTTTCACTTTAATTTGACATGTAGTTTGGCTTAATACGATATCCTTTACTTTTAAGATGATTGCATTTAGACGATATTTTGTAAAGAACTGGGCCTTGAAAGACTAGGCTTCTAACTGGATTTTAAACACTATACCATTCATATTTTTAAAAATGTGTAACTTTTCGGTCAATCGTTTCATAAATGTTCCATATATTCCTATCTTATAATATAGGCCAATTAGTGTTTCAAACGTAGTCAAGCTCGTTCGCATGGCATCTATCGTCAGACATTCTTGGTATTAATCTTTAGGGTTGACCGCGAAGTTGATAATAATATTTGAGATGTGATACGTAGGACTGACCTCGAAGTTGATAATGAGATTTGAGATGTGATACGTAGGACAGATATCGAAGTTGATAATGAGATTTGAGATGTGATACGTAGGACTGACCTCGAAGTTGATAATGAGGTGTGAAAAGTGATGCGTAGGACTTACCACGAAGTTGATAATGATATCTAAGTTGTGATACGTAGGACAGACATCGAAGTTGATAATGAAATTTGAGATGTCATACGTTGGACTGACCTCGAGGTTGATAATATTTGAGATGTGATATGTAGAACAGACATTGAAGTTGATAATGAGATTTGAGATGTGATACGTAGGACTGATCTTGAAGTAGGTAATGAGATTTGAGATGTGATTCGTAAGACTGACCTCAAAGTTGATAATGATATTTAAGATGTGATACGTAGAACAAACCTCGAAGTTGATAATGATTTTTAAGGTGTTGTACATAGAACTGACTTCAAAGTTGATAATATTTGAGATGTGATACGTAGAACAGACATTGAAGTTGATAATGAGATTTGAGATGAGATACGTAAGACTGATCTAGAAGTTGATAATTATATTTGAGATGTGATACATAGGACTGACATCGAAGTTCCAAATGCACAGTTTAATGAACTATTGCAGCTCTTTCACTCGATACTGCAACCAGTTCCTAGTTCCCCTACCGTTTGGTGATAAAGAGGCAGTTTCTTACTGGGACTTTGTACTAAAACCACTTGCAATTGCCTCGCATGCATGCGGGTTGCAGCTGCCCAAGAAATTTCATGAGCAGACCTGATGTCATAGGCCAGTATTGCTTTAACAATCTGTTGCCATCTTACGGATATTAAGGTGTGTTAAACCTTGTGTACACGTGGCAACTAAATGACCTTCCTATCAGTAAACGCTCAGCTGCAGACAGCAGGTTTGCTTTCGTACTTTTATGACTTGTAATCTTATGCAATAATACTGACGTATTTAAATTAAAATCGTTAATATCTGATTTTCTTAACAAAGAATGAATGCAATGTTGAAACCTTCAGCATAATAGGTAGATTGCACCAAGTAATCCACGTTTCACACGCATACACACACATACACACACATATATGTGGTCACATCTGTATAAAGATCAGTTTAATTGATTCATAAGAAATATGTGTACATACATGCTTATAGTTCCAACGACTCAGAGAGGTCACTTTCTACAAAGTATATATATATATATATATATATATATATATATATATATATATATATATATATATATATATATATATATATATATATGTGTGTGTGTGTGTGTGTGTGGAAATCTTGTAGAAAGTGTCCTCTTTGAGTAGGTGGTTCTATATACATGTATCAAATGTGACCTTATTGGGTCTGTTACATCGTCACAATACTTTCTATAAAGTATCGATTAATTATTAATTTTAAGTATTCGAGAAATATATACAAGACTAATCAAAGCAATGAAAAACCCACATAATGCAAAGTAAATTTAAAAAAAAAAAACGCTTTCCTTTAAAAATTTCAAACTATTTTGTGCTGCTATATAAAAGCAAAGCTCATCATGTAGTATTAAGTTTATCTCTGGTAGTCTATGACATACAGGAGGGTATACGGGGCCTATTTCAACATTCCGAGTCCGAGGTGAATTTGACGTGTGTCATGTAATGACAGATTTGGTATTCTTGATCACTATCATTTCCATGCCGTGCAGTAATTATTATTAAATTTTGACTTGAACACAGAACAAATGGATGATCCCGTAATTAGCGTACAGTTCTTGAGACCAGGATGGGCAGGTTCGCGCGCGCGTTTATGTATGTATGTATGTATGTATGTATGTATGTATGTATGTATGTATGTATGTATGTATGTATGTATGTATGTATGTATGTATGTATGTATGTAGGAAGGTAGGTAGGTAGGTAGGTAGGTAGGTAGGTAGGTAGGTAGGTACGTACGTACGTACGTACGTACGTACGTACGTATGTATGTATGTATGTATGTATGTATGTATGTATGTATGTATGTATGTATGTATGTATGTATGTATGTATGTATGTATGTATGTATGTATGTGCGTGCGTGTGTGATTGTGTCTGTGGATGCATGTATGAATTTATACGTGTTTGCATGCAGATAAGAATGTAGATTCACGCGTGCTTGCGTGGTTGAGTACATGCGTACATGGTGGTAGTGGTGTTTATGATTTTTAACGTAGCTTTAACAATTTTTCAGACATATCGCTAAGATGTCTGCAGTGTGGCAGTTTATAGTGATGTCTAGCACTGGGGCATCATGCCGCAGATATGTATCATGAAGTCTCACCCTGTCACCTTATCCTGACACAAGGCCGACCAGTCCTAACACTAACCTCTCAATGCTGAGGGTCAAGCGAGGCAGCTGTTAGTACCATGGACAGACCTATGAATGGATTTGCGCACGTACACAATTACTATCATTTACAAACGTGTATTTGCATATGAACATCCATTTAAGTAGGCAGGTAGGTATATAGTCCAATAGGTTATATATATAAATAGGTCTGTAGGTCAGTTTAGTACAGGAATAGTTGAAAGGACGGTAGAACATTGATCTCCTGCTTGGTAATTCATCCGTCTGTTCCTATCTATCTATCTATCTATCTATCTATCTATCTATCTATCTATCTATCTATCTATCTATCTATCTATCTATCTATCTATCTATCTATCTATCTATCTATCTATTTATCTATCTATCTATCTATCTATCTATCTATCTATCTATCTATCTATCTATCTATCTATCTATCTATCTATCTATCTATCTATCTATCTATCTATCTATCTATCTATCTATCTATCTATCTATCTACACACACATAGACATACATACATACATACATACATACATACATACATACATACATACATACATACATACATACATACATACATACATACATACATACATACATACATACATACATACATACATACATACATACATACATACATACATACATACATACATACATACATACATACATACATACATACATACTCTTGTCTATCATTTCTGGAAAAGAAATTGAAGTAGCCACATGGCTTTTATAATTTTGTGTCGCTACTGCATTCATTTGCGAACGATGCCCCCACTGTGGGAATTGGTTGTGGGGATTGGGGTTAAGTACTTCCAATATTTTATTTAAAATTTTGTAGAGTTCCAACCCAGGCTCGATTTTGATTGGAAGTTGAGCTAGTAAAAATTAGATGTACAGCACCGAGTCCCCCCTGACAGCAATACTGACGATTAAGTGATTAAATATAAAAAGTGTTGGAATTCAATGATAACAATCTAATAACAATTAAATAGTCAAATAATTCCAATTTCCCCATCACACTTCTTCCGCTCGATCCTTTAATAGCCTATCTCGTCACTTGGTTCGTAGTGTGAGAGATTTCCATTTGTCATTGTGTTCAATTCATCTATATATTCTTCTCTCATATCTCCTAATTTCTTCTCTTCTTCCCTGACTCCCTCGAAATTTTTTCTCCTATTCCTCGATTTCTCCACTCAACACTCCTTCTCCTCTATTTCCTCCTCCAGACTACTTTTGCTCTACCTCCACCTTTTATCCCTCATCTCTATGCCGACTACACATTGTTGACTCCGATTGCTCTGCCAATCTCACTTCCGTTACCCCTCATAGAGACTCGGAACTACTAATTGTAAACCGGAAGTTCTATCCCCCGAAAGTTTTATGTGGAAACACAAGGACAGGACAATATTTTTCCTTAGCGCTCTTATCTCACACTACACATTGTATCATCAGATAACGTCTATTACATTTCTCCGGTCACGAATTCATGCACACCGAAATAAGTTTACGTTCTTATATGGTAAAATACAACGGCATAAACACAGCATAATAGAAGCACGTACAACAATAAATTGAATAACATCAGTACCTAGTCGTAATTCCATTATTCTAAACAATAACATGACAATCAGACGCATTTCTTTACATTACAACTCATTCAATGTATGCAAATATTCAAATATCCATGCTCTGATATTCACACATCTATTTTAACTAATACTTCAATCATTTTCCAAAACTCACAATTCAAGTGTGCGTAAATTCTAACACAGTGCATTACTAAATGTACTGGCTACTACGAAGTAACCTACCGGTAAATTACAAAGTTAATTCTGGCCACAAGCTAACAATCTACGTAGGTCTCTGCGTATAATTCAAATCCAGTTCTCAAATGCGGATATAAATGAAACACTACAAAGGTAATTCTACATACTAAAACAATCACATTAATTAAGTGTACATACATCAAATAATTGCAATTATGATGCCGCAATGTTTTGCCAAATCGAGCAAATAACTTACTGATCTTTTCGAAGCTCTTCTCTTACAACCTGGTCTTAAGTTTTACAGCCAAGTTACGAGTGGTTTCTCGGGGTAACCATATATCTTAACAACTGACTATTTTTCTGAGAGTTTGAGCTATAATTTCGATCTTAATTCGAATTGGATGTCGCTGTAGACTGATCCAATCATACTTAGCGGGCAATGTCCATTCGCTGTTTTTCCACGTGGGGACGGACGAGAACAAGCCCCGTACAACCTTAGGGCTTGCTTCGATCTATGAACCAATATTTAACGCCTGTGTGTGAATACAACAAGCCTTGGTCTACCTTGTACTAACTATAGCCTAGCTGGCGATCACAGCATCCTTGCATAAGGTATTAACACTAACCTTCGGCAATGCCTGCACATCAAACGGTGTAATACCATGCTTTACATTTCCTAATAGCTGGCTGAGCAAACGCGACATCGGTCTTTGGTAATTAAATCGAAATTCTCTCAGGAGATCTAGGTCCAGATTGCTTGAAAAATACTGTTTGTCCATAATCAGATGAAAACACAGGCAAATGGAGAGAACTTATATGATTAGTATGGCATTGGATTCAAAGTTAATGTAACGTGTGTACGTGTGAGTGTATTTATGTGTTTTCCGTTGACACGATTTCAATTATTGACGCGCTTTTCATTGGTACGATTTCAGTGATCTACATGCAGTCTGATAACAATATACTATGCACGTAAAAGTAATATGTATAGCTGGTCCAGAGAGTAAAGCGAAGTATCACCATCAGAGAGCTTATTTTGTCTGGGTTCTTGTTTCTAACCGCTCATTAATACCATGGACTACTTTAAGTTTAGTTTGATTTTCTACCTCGTCTATTTCCTTGCGACGTGGCCTCTTACATAAAGAGGAAACAATAGCACAGTTTGAGAAAGACGGGAAAGCGGATTAGTCCTTTATTAATGCAGTGCAGGTTCAAGAAATTTGCATTATGTGAGAACACATATTTATGTTCTCCCCAGGCATGCATATTATTCCTGCAAAAATAAAAAACCATAAATTTATGTGAAGCATACCAGTATTTTGTAAATAGTGTGGGGTTGGGGGGCGTGTGTGTGCGTGTGTGTATGTGTGTGTGTGTTCAACTCCCTTATTTAATTAAAAATCGCATGGTTATATAAGGCACCTTGACCCCTTAACGGAGTGTTACATGTTGCAGCACATTGCCACTCCTACCCCCACCCCCACCCCCACCCCTGCACTGTGGGAATAAGAATATTAAACGTGTCCGTTGAAGTATTTAAGCTCTAACGTGACTAAATTATTACCTTATTAGAAGTTGCTAACAATGCACCACACCAAATGCCAAGTGGCTGTGTCAGCACATATTCGACATCAGATCAATGTGGGTGTCAGTAATATTGTATATACTGTTCCATGATTTCAATAGTTAGAATAAAGGGAACAAAGTAATATTAGGACGAAAATGGACGTGATTACAATAGTACTAAAACTCCTAAATAATCAGAGACGTTAGAGAAGTGTAAATACATACCAAAACGAAATGTATAAAAAATGAAAAGAATAAAATAGTACTAGACTTCAGAGACCATTCTTGAATTTAGCTGAAATTGGAAAAAAATGCACAATTAACATAAAAAGGAAACGTTATCTTGCACTAAACGAAATAATAACATTCAGAAACTCTCATGTAGAATTTAGGGGAGATTGAAAAAAGTAATTGAAAAATATCACAATGCAGTCCAGACTAACGGTAATTCTAAATATCGAAGCTGATACATAATCTAGTCGAAATAAATATACATTTTCTCAAAATGTAGAAATTGTAAACAGAAAGTTTAATTTTACTGAATCAGCAAATTATTGCAACTGTCATAAAACATTTAAAAATTGTAGCATTTTGTAAAAAAAAATTTAAAAAAAGATATAAGTGAATAAACATTTTACCAATTGTGAAGACATGTTTAAAAATGTGTACAAAAATCTTAATATCTTTTGCCTAGGAATGACTGACATGCGTGGTTTATTATACGAAGTCGTATATATACGTTGACATTGGTGCTTAGTCATATAATTGTAGTTAAAAGTGTAATAACATAATTAACATTCTTGCGTCACAATATTATCACGGCAGTTAATATTTTCTTGTATTTAAAATTTATGTTGGTATTATACACTATTTTGGGGCAGTTGTACAGTATTTCATGGTTTAGTACACCCGAAAGTTATAAATAGGGTTGTCGTGTATAGCTGTCGGTTTTCCTTCCACCTTGATCGAGTTCTTGTTTAATAGATACTGTATTCCTATTTTGCAAATCAAGCAGCAGAGAGGGAGAACCCTACAACTTTTCGATCGAGTCTGTACGAAAAATAAGGGTTCCTACAAGGGCTGAAGATCAATGTAAATAACGTTAAACTGAAGCCTCTAGCTTGCCTATTTCAATACGGTTAAGAACCGGTAATAAATCGTTTGGGTTAACTCAGTTTTGTTACCCCATCTTTGACGTATTTTTTTTCTTCAAATTTTTATGCGATTTCGTTTACCTGTCGTGACACTCAGTTTTTGTCGTTCGCCCTCCCTACTGCTCTAAATTTCCAAAAAATATTATCCAGTCCTATACGATATTAAGGTCTTGAGTCATGTAAATTTATTGTTATAAATCCGAATGGAACAACTTGTGCTTTTGAAAATAAATTTTTAAATTTAACCATATCCATGTTCTTTGAACACTAAGTATAATTAATATTTTGTAAAGTATAATTTTTTAAGCCTTTTTAACACAACCAAAATATTACAGTTATCTCTGATCACCTTATTTATCTGTGTGTATCTCTGAGTAACATAAATCACATCTGTGTTTTTTATGTCTACCTCGAGAAAATATTCATGCTGGATTGGATTGCTCGTCCAGCATTAAGTCATCATATACTACGAGATTACTAATGAATCCATCTAAGTCATTTACGGATCGGGCTTCATCAATATCAGTGATAAAATCAACAATATCGTCGCTATCTAGATTCAATAAAATTGTGCATTTTCATTAAAATCTTTAATTACTTCGTAACATCTTCGATAATCTACAGATGGTGCCACTAAATACAATTTGTCCCACTTCATATCAGATTCAGTAATAATTGCATTTTATCAGATCCTGATGGACCTAATATAATTATTCTGATAGAACTCAGAAGCTCTGGATGATGCTTTACTGGTTTTTGTTTTCGTGTCGCTGAAAAGTCAGTTATATTCATATAATAAATATGAGTTTATATTGTGTTCGATGCAAAGTACACACGTCCACTATGGAATGACAACGATAACAACAAAAAATAAAAGACGTGCAATTACATGCAAATGTGTAAAATGTTGTGCAAAAATATATATTTATGTCCGCGTCGCAAATAACGTTTGGTGGTAATAAAGCCGAATCATTCGGGAAATAGCCAGGAACTCCATGGGATAAATACGCCAGTGGGAAAAACTTTCCTGGATATAATTATTGTAGTCCTGGAACTCGACTTGATATCCGACTTGATGATCAATACCAACGAAGACAAGGAAAGCATTCAGTAAACAAGATTGATCAAGCATATCATGTTCATTATGTTGCGTATATAAGTAAAGATTTGCAGCAAGGACATCTCGCAGATGTGAAATAGAGTCATGCGTTAAATTCTATACCTAATAAATCTCTCAGAGAAAAACTCGCTAGTTTTCTAGTAAAATCTGCTATGAAAGGTAACATAATGCTCGGGACTGACAATTAATTATATAGCTATTGTAACGGAATTGATTTATTATTTTCCTAAAGGATGATGGAGAGGTAAATCAGCGATCAGTAAACTTGCTGAATCAGCAAAAGTTTCACTGCAATGTTGCTACAGCGTGGTTAGCACGACAGACAATATGGCAAATTGATCTACCACCACATAAAACAATTCAATTCGTTCATTTTGATGTCAGCATACCTAATGAAGTTCATCAAGCAGATATTTTGTTTCTACCACACGATATTGTTAAAACACGTGGACGTTAATCACGCACGTACAATTACAAATCAACTGTTGTTGACGTTGCAAGTGGATATAAAAAAGCAGAATCATTATAAACAAAGATAGAATTTGAACTTGCAACTGCGTTTGAGGGAATTTATCAACGTGGTGGACTACAATGGCAGCAGCTATTGATCCTGGCAAAGAATTTCTTGGTGCAGTATTATTTTTGATGAAAAACACAATGTTAAAATCAGATGAGAACATACTGAAATTCATCGTGATCAAGCAATTATTGAATGATTTAGTCGAACACTAGCTGAGCGGTTTTTTGGATATCAATACGCAAAGGAAATATCTACTGACTTTAGGTCCGGTGAGCGATATATTGAATGGGTTGCAAGGTTAACAAGTGTAATATCTGCATTAAACAGTGAAATTACTCGTGCAACTTCCATGAAACCTTCCAGTGCAATAACAAAAAAATATATACCCGTAGAGATAACGGACAACGCCATGAACAACCAGTATTAGGTAATGTAACAGAGATATTTATACGAACCAGGGGAGCTTGGGGTGGGTAATAAAGAGCTACGAATTTTATCTGGAGCGCGACAACACATCAATTTTAGCGTGGTTAGATCCACTTAAAGACCTACAATCTACAGACTAGATTCTACAGCCTCTCAATGTGGATTTGTGCGTGAACAATTATAAGTAATTCCTACGGATACACAATTACCACCGCGTTAGTTTATGTAAACTAGCACCTCTGTGTCTATTGCAATCATGATAAATCAGCATTACATTTTCACGTGTATGACCAAGGTCACTATTAATTCTGTCTACGGTAAAATGTCTTGGATTATTACTCGAATATTACCATAGCATTATTGTGTTACAGCTTGCACAACGATTATTCTGTAGTTGTTTTAGTGTTATAATAAATTAAGTATCAGTATCAAAGTCACGCTTATTTTCGTTACAGCATCGTCATTAGTCATTTCCTCAGTTTTCACGTAATCTATAATAACCCGATTTAGTTGAGATATTCTTCTGACGCGAGATTCTGCTGGCTTACATAAAGTAAAAAAATCATTCATGGTAGTTTCTGAAATTACTTTACGCATTATCTCACATTGTATTTATCTTGTTGTAGTCTGATGATCAATATTTTAAGTTCTTTCCGCGGTTCATCAATAGCTCTATGGTCATCATTTATTTCTTGGTAATAATCTACATTATTCTTTAACCATTCATGTTAGAGACTGTCGAACAAATGGTGGTGGTTGGCCATGATCGCGACACATAATCACAGCAGTATTCTTTGTTAGTAACCATTCAAGAGATTTTTTGTGTGTTTCTAACGAGAACGTGTCTAACTCGTTCCATATAATTTACTAAGGTATATATTTTTCACCTATTCGCTCAGGAGTCCACGTGTCTCCGCACTATCTAAAGAAACTATAGGTCCATGATTTACACCTCGTTATTTTATTTCTCCAACAAGTTTATGTGTAGGTGTCAAAACAATTATATATGTACTATTAATCATTAATAAGTTAATCCCACTAGTTGTTTTACCTGAACCTCCAGACCCATTAAGATAAAAAGTCTTATGTCTAACCACAGGATCGTACAGACATGGTGCAGATCATTTTGGAATTTGATTATTATTTCTGTAACGTTTTCCTTATTCTCAACGTTGGCAGATTCAGAATAACTAAGTCTATTTTCTTGATTTATCATCAATGTCCCCATTAACCATTACCGATTAGCGGTTTTAATAATTCCTTATATTTTTATGTATTTAAAATGAATCCGTAGAGACTCTGATATATTTATTATCGACAGTAGATTTATAAGAACAGCATCGAATATCTCAAATGAATAAATTGCGGTGAGTCGCCATCAATATAGTTCACAATGGTACCTAGTTTTGTTCCATCTGATAAATAAGCATTACATAAGTTTATAAATGCCTCTTTCTTCGTTGTATCAGAGATTATAAAATCTAATTAAGCATCGTCAATAATCAATCTTATACAATGTCGTTCATAATCGTATGAGATACCTATTATCTTTCTACCAAGTTCTTTTGCAGTTTTTCATCGTGCTCATTCATGCACTTACTTATCTTGATGACGTGGTCTTCGTCAAGATCGGGAAATTCTTTCCTTGCATCATCGATATTAAATCTATCTGATTCTAGTAACCAAACTTGCTTTTGTGAACTATACGATATAATTGCTTCAGCTACTCTCAATAATATTAAAAAACCAGCATCAAGCATATATCGCAATAGTACTATTGAAACCCGACATTTGTCTGAAAAAATATCTTCCTAACCAAACATAAGTAATCGCATGGATCTTCTCTAAACTCGGATGATTCTACAAAGCAAATCCTGTTAAGTCAAAATCTGGTAAATGTCCGTTTATTGCAACCCTGGCCATCTCATGTGTAGGATGTCCTAGTTTCTTAAAGTATATAGAACATTCTCCATATCCAAGAAAACTCCCAGGATACCATATAAAAACTGGCAATAAATCGTCTACGCCGTCAATTGGGAGTCAAGAGTCTCGAACCACGGACATTGAATACGACAGTCAAACGCATATACCAGTAGACCATAGACCTGTCTATGTATATATGTTCAAAAAGTTATTATATAGATTAACAAGTAATATGTACGATTAGTAAATATTGAATAAAATTTATAATTACTATAGTAAGAAATGAATTTGCTTCAATTTTAAAATATAATTCATGAAAATACAGCTCGTTCCAGATACTGATTTGCAGAATCGCCATATTTACTATATAATTATATGAGAATGTCTCGATTCCACAAACGCAGATGCACGTATCAGATGTTGTGATTATTCGCTAGGTATAGTTGTAACTTTCCATGTGTAATCAGTTACGTTAGGATTTGCTGTTTGATAAATATTGTTTAAAATATATTTTTAGAATACATCATGTATGTTCTGAATGAGTTGTAGTTATTGCGGAAGTCAATTTTACGAAAGCTATAATAACCTTGATTCGTATCGTAAAATGGTATGAACATAAGATTATTAGAGTCAAAAGATACATTAATATCAATCTCTGTTACGAATTAGTGACCGACTAACAGCTTATTTCCTACAGAGAGTACATGAATTACAGTAATTATTATTTGAAAGATGAATTTTTTTTTGTCCGTCCGAGGGTGTAAAACCTAGATTACTGAAACCACAATTGCGGTAAGGGAGATCATTGCTTAATTTACTCTGCATATACTGAGCAGATTTATCGCGCTTCATTATATATTTTATTATTGTGAAAAATAACTTTTCGCTGCGTTTTTGAGGGAAAATATGTATCTTTTTCACAGTAAATGTGCAGATAGAGACTGCAATTGATAAAAATAAACATTTTATTTTAAGAGAATATAAAAGTGTTTTTGTTAACCAAATTTTGATTATTTTCCAGTCACATTTCTGATTTGGTTTTGGTCAATATTTTGTCAGATGATATAAAAGTAAACAGATATACTGCCATAATTTTTCTTTGCTTATTTATATTATTTACTTTTCGAGCGTATGTACAAATTAATATATAACGACTCCACGCGTATGTCTATAGTGTTAGAACCCTGATCTGTAAGTTTAAAATTCATTCTTGACTATAATGGATTAAGTACCCGCAAGTAGACCTGTTTTGATGGCTCAGATACAATCAACCACCCTAGTGAGATCTGAGGAGTAAATGTTCCTGAAAAACAACGACATCATTTTTGTCCACACTTGTAATATTTAATAAATAATCTCATTTCTGAGTTGATCAAGAGTTGCATATTTAGATAAATTAGATAAATCATCTTGCTGCTGATCTTTTCCACAAGTAGATCTTCCGTAAATATCTACCATTATGTTTATCAATGTCTGTTTAGATGTGAAAATGTGACATATTCATGCAAGACTTTATGAGGTGGTTTTGTTGATATTGATATAGTATCAAGTACATTAAGTACCTCACGACCACATATTGGTGGATCAGTTAATGTTTGTGTTCGTAACTTTGAATACCAGATTGGAGAAGTATTATTGCTGACATAACGAAGAAAATCTTTTGGTATCGCTAATCAATATAGAGCGAAATAAATAGTTCCACGTGGATCAATTGCATATCCAGCAAGAGTTTTTATCGAGATTGATAATACCAGTTTCAATATTATTCAGTTGTTTTTAATAATTGTTCGCGCATGAAAACACCTCTAAAGTTTTTTTTTTAGTTTTAATTCTTTTAGCATTATCGAATAAATCAAAATTGGACATAGGCGATATCAGTAAACTGACTCGGAGGTATTAGACCCTTTGCATAATATGAATATTGGGTCCCTGGCAATCTGAGACCTCTTCCCTTTTTTTGGATGATCTTTTTATTCCCTGTCCCGTTGATTTCTTTAATGCCATTCCAGCAGCGGTTCCAACAGCACCTAATGCAGCTATTTTTGCAACTGCTGAGGATGCAGCAGCTATTAATGTTGGTATAGTTGCGAGAAGTTAAAAGATACCACCCGTCTTAGTGATATCTTTGATGGCGTCCACAGAAAGATTGAGTTTGATGCCTTTGTTTGATTTTTTTTTTGCTTCAATGAAGTTTTTGAACTGATGCTCGGTCAACGATAATTTATTTCAACCGCTCATCTGTTCCTTTTTTTAGCGATATGTTTATTCAACAGTCATTTTTGATGCTGATTGTAGCCTTTTAATCTGACCAGGAGTCAAGGTAGCACTAACTTGATTGAATAACATTATAATTATAATAAATGATCTAATCATGTGTTACATATTTCTCATTTGTCCACCAAAACCTTCAAGTAACACCGTCTTATCGCTGAATATAACTGCGATTTCCCTATAATTTGCAACAGCAACAACATTTCTATTAACACGAGCTCGAAAACATTTATCAACTGCTGATTGTCTGGTTAAATCTAAATGTTCCAACGAAAAGTAATAACTCGGATATCATGTTGTAAAATCTAATTGTGATATTTGTAAATCGGTATCAATGTACTGATCACGCCCCATAAACGATATAAGACAATGATATGCAAGTGCCACTTGATTTTAACCGAAATTAAGTATCATATCCTCAGATTATTCTTGATGTCCATTTATCTTTAATAAAACTTCAGAAACACCGAATTTATCGAATATCAGATCATTTGTTCGTTCAGCATCTTATAATGCAATATAAATATGTCGTGATGCAGAAACACTCTGCTGAGAAGCTATTTGCCATTTGAAAAAACCGTTAATTGTATCTGTGGTTGTTGTTAACGATGATAACGTTGATTTACCACCTTGACTCATAAATATATATATATATATATATATATATATATATATATATATATATATATATATATATATATATATATATATATATATATATATATATATATATATATATATATATATATATATAAAATCTATTCTCCCTTCTCTCTTTGCTTGGTAACTAAATAACAAGTTCCTGGTTTATATAGCATATCATATGTATTTAGGGTATAGTTGGGTATGTATACTCCGAATACAACCATATACACAGTATATACACAAATATACGGAAATTGTATCCCAATTCACAGCGCATGCACATCTATACCCAAAATACACCCATAAAATAGCATATACACAATTATATCCCACGTAAAATCCTATATACAGCGTATATACAAAAATAACCCAAATGCACCCATATGCACAGTGTATGTATGGTGTATGTTTGTTGGATACCATGTATTTTGCAAACATATATGAAAAGTTGAATAGATGCTGTAGTTCAGATTTTGTTATCGGTTTCTTAATAGAGATGGTTATAGTTCGATTTAAATTATTAAATGAAGTACCTGTGATAAGTGCGCATGCCCATTTGCTAAATGGATATGCGTCTTTTACGGGAATAATAACTGAGATGATTTAAAACAACTATAGTACTCTCTTCAATGATTTCAACTTGCATAATTTTTCGTTTTCCTATTAATAGATTTTAAAAAGTGAAAATAAAACGGACATAAGTATATTGTTAACTACAGACCAAAAGTGCACATACTTTATAGTTTTATGTTTATTAGATGTATGATATTTTATTTCCTAATTGAGTAAAAGTCATTTTTTTTTTTACAAACGATCTACCTATCAAAATGTATATATGTCTTATATTTGTATGTTCATTCTCGTTTGAAACCTTTATAGCTGGAAACTATTTGCAAATTTTTTAAAAAAATCTTTAACGAGACGTTTTATACTTATTATACACGAGTCTAAGATTCGGCGGATGTTAATATGTGAGAAAGCTTGCCAGTAGTTTCTCGTGGGTCGGTGGTTCTTTCCGCGGATTTCCCGGTTTCTTCCTCCACCATTAATACTGGCCGCCATGTATAGCCTATCGTGTGCTGAAAAATGGCGTTGAGCCCAACAACAATAACATTAAACACATGAGATATATAATAAAAGGACACGCAAGCCGAACAGTTTTGTTACGCGCTTAATGTCTTGGCCAACTTTTTAAAGTCTGCAACTTGTCATCTTTTCTATTATTTTGATGTAAAAAAAAAAACTATATTCATACATTTACTATGTGTATTAAGCGTAGCAAAAGTATATTTGGGTGTTTTGGGGGTATATTTGGGTATTATGGATATTTCGTTAATTATATGACTCTTTTAATTTACTTGAATTCACGTTCCGATTAAGGTCAATTCACGTTCCGATTAAGGTCAATCACGCACTCGAATTTGGACAACCGCGTGTGATACTTCACGTGTATCACAATTGCATAAGTCATTATTAGCTAGAAATTTCTGGAAAGCTATATTTATCTCAGTAAACAAATACTGTCTGTAATGTGTTTCAAGGTAAACACCTAAACATCTCCAAATGATTTGTCTAATTTTAGGTATGAAGTCATTGAATCACCAATCGGCGTGCGAGTTAGAAATTAGGTCGGTGTCAATATGTTTATTTACCACACGAAGCAAATGGAGGACATTTGTAAATTTTATTCAAAAGCGAAGAAATTGGTATAATATATGAGCACACAAGAGGACGAAAAAGCAAAGGAAAGCCCTGTACAGATACAAGGCGAAAGCAAAGGAAAGGTGAGTAATGAAGAATTTATGTCAACAAGTGATGCAATAACCTGCACAAAAACGTCCAGACAAAGCTAAGATCAGCTGATTGCTTTTGTATTTTACTCTTTGACGATATCTGATTAACAAAACACGAAGTCAATGGAATTTTTAGATTGCATACATTTTTTCAGGTTTGAAACGATTCACGCAGAAATATGTTAATCCTCCCGCCCCCTTCCCTAAAATCCGTTCAGATCGCCATATAGTTTGAGGAGATACACCAGATTTTTCGCAAAAAAAGGTATCCGAGACTTCGGGCTCAACCAATGCACACGAGCTCAACGCGATCTTGATGTTGGACCCTCTCTATCATACTGTCTCTTATATAGTATGATAGAGAGGGTCCAACATCAAGCTTGCGTCGGCGCGTCGAGCACCTGTGGGGCAATGCTCAGGGGTTCGTTACAAAGAAAATTGGGAGTATCCGTCCATGAATCATGGGATGGGTGGGTGTAACCAGTAACAATACCCCCCCATCCTTTGATTCATTGACGGATACTACTGTTTTTTGTTTTTTTTTGTAACGAACCCCTGTAGCAAATTTGGATATGTGAGAACGTTTGCCAGTAGCATCCCGTGGGTCTGTGGATCTTACCTCGGTTTTCTTAGGTTCTTCTTCCACCATTTATAATGGCCAACATGTATAGCCTGTCATGTGCTGAAAGTGGCATGTTCCCACAACAACGAAAACAACAAAGTATATCATGACCTAAGTATGGACTCGTCTGATGACAGTAACATCCACAGTGGTTTGTTACAAAGAAAATTAGGAGTATCCATCTATGAACCAAGGGATGGGGTCCAACCTGTAAACAATACACTAATGAACCCCTGTAATAACACCTATTCATGTTCCACCAGGCTTAGAAAACTGACCCAACAGATGTGATATCCTACTTATTGACAAGTACCAGGTGTACTGGCAGCATTCTTTTGGTAGAATTTTTCTTTTAAAAGTCCATGGTCGTCGCTTTGTAACCAGCCATCAAAAGCTGTTTGTTCAATCCAATAGATTTTGCCAGGTTAAATGTTAAATGGTTGCCTCTAAAATTGTAGCAATCAGAATTATTCAGCAACTTGGCATACACACACACACACACACACACACACACACACACACACACACCACACACACACATGGATTACAGGGAGAATGCATAAATGACCATTGCACACAGGTGACCACTGTACACAGGTTACATTTTTAAACTGACTTTTGAGCAAATATCATGCACCAGATGTTTGTTGTTGTTGCTATTGTTAATATTATTATTATTATTATTATTATTATTATTATTATTATTATTATTATTATTATTATTATTATTATTATTATTATTATCATTATTTTTATTTTTCATTATCAAGAATTTTTTATGTGCACTGTATAATGAAATAATAGTTATTAGTATTTGTTGTTCTTTCCTAAATTTTTTATCCAAACACGATTACTTTTATCCATCCTTGAAATGCAATCACCATGACTTAATATATGTTTGTTCAGTCTATAAAACAATATCAGCTGATCAAAAGACAGGTACTTTATGCGAGAAGCTTGTGATGAACTAAAAATAAGAAGTAATTTTTGTGACCCTGAACTGAATCTTTACTTCTCGTACATACTTTGAATTCTGAATGACCCCTGATGCAAATGTAACTCATATCTTTCCTCAAAGAAAAACATTTTTATTCTTCAGATAGTTTTAACTCAGTTAAATGGATGAAGATATCTAACTATGCCTTTCACATTGACAAAAATGTTACATTTTTGATACAATAACACAAATACTATTCCCACCATCCAGGAAATCGCTTTGATCCCATCATGTAAGGATAAAAAAAACTACCTTTTGCTTTGTGTGTGTGTTTGATTTGGATTTGTAACATAGCTCTAACAATTTTTCAGTCGTATCACTACAATGTCTGCAGAGTGGTTGTTTATAGTGATGTCTAGCACTAGCGTCAGGCCTCAGACATATAACAACATGTCCCACCCAGTCACATTATCCTCACCAGGCTTATCAGTCCAAACACTAACCTCTTAGTGTTGAGCATTAAGTGAAGCATCTGTTTGGACCATTTTTATAAGTCTTTGGTATGGTATAGGTTGGGTTTGAACTTGTGACTTCCTGCTTCCAAGATGGGTGCTATAACCACTAGGCCACTGGAGCAGTCATCTTGATTCTCATAATATGCCTGTACCTAAACAATGCTTTCCTCTTCATGTAAAATAATTGTCCAATTTACATCTTGAAGCAGTCACTATTGATTATGCCTTATAGATCCACTAAAGCAGGGTGAAACCAGCTATGTTAGAAAACAAATGACTACACTTCACTGAAGGCAGGTGACAGTTAAATATGGGGCATTTATGTTGGACATTTGCCAGGGGGCAGGTTAAGAATAATCATTGTGACCAGGTGACCATTATGAATTGTTGGACTGTATTTCTATGCATGTATCATAGAATTTAACAATATGTTTTGGAGAACTCAGTGTACAGCATGCTGGATTCAAAACCAAAATGATGCAGATTGGAATCTTATCATTGGATAAACCTGGGTCAGCTGATGTGTCCTTGGGCAAGGCCCTTTACCCCAATTGTCTCTTCACTAAGTAACCCACTTTTAATGCATGTTTCAGTCAGTTATGTTCCTTGGTCAAACTAATTTAACAAGCACATGCTCCAAGCAAACAGAGCTTTCAATTATAATTATATAAGCAACATAACAAAGTGAAGTTCAAGGTCTCTAGGTTTAGTTTACAAATTCCTTATCAAACAAACAATAAAACTAATGCTGAATAAACATAATCTTATATTGGCACAAAAATAAAAAATAACTTAATTTAATGATTACCCAGTGTCAGTATTACAGACATTATATCAGCCCTTTACTGTGTGGTTGGCATAGGAACAAAATATGTGAAACCATGAGTTGAATTAATACAAAATGATACTTGCAGAAATAATTGTTACTGTCATCCACCAAGTCTTAATTTTTGGACCTGTTCAAAAAAAGCTATGTCAACTGATTTTAATAGAAATTAATCCATAATTAGGTGTTAGGTGTTTTAAGATAGTGCAACAGCATGCTGTTAATTGATAATTAATGTTTATATTATAGTGTCATGAAAAAAATCAGTTTTATAAATAACAGACTTAAGAGCAAACCACTTAATTATGAAGAGACTATAATAATATTAAATCAGCAGCAAATCTAAAGCTGAATATGTCACATTTTCAGGTATATTTAACAATTCAATTTATCGGAATGTTCATTTTTTTGTTTGCTTTTTATACCTTCTTTGAATGTTCTTATATTGCATTTCACAAATATATGAATATATGGTGCCACATAAATTTCAAGAAAAGACTAACTGGCAAAAGTCATTAATAATAATATAAATCAGATTTTGCTGAAAATGCCTACCGGTAATCAAATTATTAGTTTTCATTCCTTAATAAAATTAAAAATTTTTTAAAATTATTTAGTCAACATCAGAATTTATTTCCTGATGATTTCTTTGTGCTCTCTGTGACAGAGGGACAGATTTTTGGGGTTAGGGTTAATGTGTCAAAAAATGATAGGCCATATATGGTAACCAGTATACTTGGTACAAGATGAGTCATGGAATTACAGATGACTCGCAGAAAAATACAAGTCAAAAGGTTCAAGTACACATTTAACATTGACTATTTCACTAATTTTTTAGAATTGGATTTTTTATACATTATGTGGCAAATATTCTCTTACTTTGGATTTGTATACATCCATATTCCTTTAGAATGTCACTATTTAGATGATCTAATAAATAGTTGCATATGGCATAATCAATGTTAAAGTATGTATATATTTTTGGACAAAATAGACCTAGAAGTGTGACCCATTACAATTCACAATCCAGATTAAATGTTGAGTTCACAATGAAAGCTATGCATTTTGATAAACAAATTTGTACAACCCTTGACTGTGACAATTCCATTTGATGTGCTCTTATTCTGACCCAAGTTTGTAACAATCACTAGTGATAGGTAGTTTTTGTCTGGAAGTTTCTTGGTGATAGTTAAGACACAGAACATTCAAAAAAAAGAAAATTTATGTTAAATTTTTAAAAAAGTTAGTTTTTAATTTAAAATGAGTAAATGCGCATACATGACCCATGTAACTTGTACTATAGCAAGCTTCTCACATACCCATGGTGATCAGATTGAGATGTTACACCCATGTGGACAGAGGTGAGACATTTTTGATATGCCTATGAAGGACAGACAGACACACATGTGACTTGTTATGATCCGTTATATGTGCAGAGTATACTGGTTCTTGTTGGTATTTTGTTCTGGTGGTGCATTCCATGGTACAGTAAAACCTGTCTAGAAAGACCACCCCTTCTGCCATACAATTATGGTCTCTCAAGACAGGTGGTCTCTCATAACAGGTCAGAAAGTATATAATCATTAAATTTGTGCATTAAGAATATGGTCTCTCAAAACAGGTGGTTTCACATAGAAGTGGTCTTTCAAGAGAGGTTTCACTGTAATATATCGAATGTACTTCAGTTTCTGTTTCTGTTAATGTATGAAAATTCACCAAGTAATCTTGTTATAAACTTAATAATATTAGCATGTTTTTATGTTAGGCATTTGCTTGTGATAGGAGATTGGGGAAATTACAATGTGAGAATATTTTCATATTTCATGACAAAAGGCTAAAACACACATATTATCATTGCTCCAACTTGACAAATAAAAAATTTCCAACATTTTAAAAGATTTCAGGTGATTTAACCCTTCCAATTGGAATTAATTTTTCTAAGATACCACCAGATTGACTTGTTCAATGGAAAAAGCCAGAAACTTATAAACATATATATATATATATATATATATATATATATATATATATATATATATATATATATATATATATATATATATATATATATATATATATATATATATATATATATATACAACACAGATTCGGAAATCCTAGGACCCTCAAATAGAAAGCACCAAGACTAGTTTGATAAGAACTTCGCTGAGATCAAGCAGTTGCTGGATGATAAACACTGCCTCCATCAAACTTACCTCAACAATCCAAATTCTACCTCTAGTAAACATGCATTCATCAACATACACTAAACTGTTCAGCAAAAACTCTGTAAGATGCGAGACAGCTTGCTTAGCAAAAAAGCTGATGAGATACAGCGCTACACAGACAAGCATTATTTGAAGAACTTCTACAATGCCCTGAAAGAAGTGTATGGACCTACATCCTCTGGGTCATCACCCCTTCTGAGCACAGATGGTAACACTCTAATTACTGACAAAGAGAAGATTCTTCAACAATGGGCAGAGCATTTTGACAGTGTCTTGAATTGTTCTTCATCCATCAATGATGAAACCATCAACTGTCTCCCTCAATTATCTATCAACAAAGCACTGGATGACCCACCAACCTTTCGTGAGACACATAAAGCAATTCATCTGCTCTCCAGTGGCAATGCTCCCGGCTCAGATGCCATCTCAGCAGAAGTCTACAAGGAAGGGGGTACAGCCCCGATTGAAAGGCTCCACAAACTCTGCCGCAGGAATTCAAAGATGCTTCTATAATTCACTTGTACAAACGCAAAAGAAACCAACAGGCCTGCAACAAACAATGGTGTATTTCCTTGCTCTCAATTGCAGGAAAGATACTCGCCAGAATCCTACTGAACTGCCTCACTATGCACCTTGATCAAGGACTCCTTCTAGAGAGCCAGTGTGGATTCTGGAAAAAAAGTGGGACTATTGACATGGTGTTTACTACAAGGCAGTTTCAATAGAAATGTCAAGAGCAAAACGATGACTATTCTTGAACTACATCGACTTGACAAAGGCTTTTGATACTGTCAGCAGAGAAGGATTAAGGAAGGTAATGGCCAAGTGTGGATGTCCAAAAAAATTTATATCCATGGTTCAGCAATTTCACAAGAGCATGCATGTGCGAGTCCAGGAAAATGGAGTCATCTGAACCATTCCCAGTAACCAAAGGCATCAAACAGAGTTGTGTTCTGGCACCAACATTGTTCAGTCTTTTTATTTTGCCTTGCTGACTGATGTTTTCAGAGACGGAGATGTTGGAGTTGGCATCAGGTACCATACAGATGGAAAACTGTTTAACCCCAGGAGGATACAAGCGAAGACCAAGGTTATTACATACAACATGAGGGAGTTTTTATTTGCCAATGATTGCGTCCTCAATTTTGGCTCAGAAGCAGACCTGCAATGCAACATTAACAAGTTCTCCAGTTTCTGCGCACACATTGGTCTCACCATCAATACTAAGAAGACTGAAGTACTGCATCAGCCAGCCCCGAGAAAGCCCTATACTGAGCCCAACATCACCATCAACAGCCAAAAACTCAATGTAGTGAACCACTTCACCTAGCCTCAGGAAAATAATCAACATCAAATGGCAGGACAAAGTCCCAGACACCAAGGTACTCATCCATGCAGGTCTCCCCAGCATTCATACCATCTTGATGCAGTCTCAGCTACGCTGGGCAGGACATGTTGTACGAATGTCAGACCACTGGCTGCCTAAGAGACTCTTTTATGGCGAGCTCCAGCAAGGACAGTGATCCCACAGAGGTCAGAAGAAATACTTCAAAGACAATTTTAAAGCTGCATTGAAAGCGTTCAACATAAACCTTGAATCATGAGAGCAAACAGCTAGCAATCAAGTTACTTGGTGCTCCTATCTTAACAAAGGCTCCAAGCTGTGCAAACCTAGTGGAAGAGCAGCTGCAGAGATGAAGATGCAAGTCAGAAAAGCACGTGCCAGCAACCCTCCTGGAGATGTCCCACTCATCCTGTGTCCCTTTTGCAACCTTCTGTGAAAGGATTGGACTTATCAGCCATCTGTGCACACACAGAACAGAACCAGCCCCTCCACCTCACGAATGACTAGAGAGGTCTTTTTATGTGTGTGTATATATGTGTGTGTGTGTGTGTGTATATATATATATATATATATATATATATATATATATATATATATATATATATATATATATATATATATATATATATATATATAATCATGCAATTTAGAGTAAAATTAGGAATTGTTTGTTATTGTATGGAAACTTAAATAAAAATTATCAGTATATGAGTATGTGATACACAGTCATACTTCTTTCTTTCTAATGAAAATTTGTGAATCCTTTGCTGATATGCTGATGTTAAAGCACACCCAGACTCTATTAGATAAGGAGGTTATTTATCAGCTGGCCTCAATTATCTGGACCTCTGAATTAACCTTACTCTGCACAGACCATTATTTATTTATTAGACTTGTTGTGTTCTTGATTTTTAGCCCCCTACAGCAATGGATAATTGTTTTCTTAACCTAAGTGCAAACTATCCATAACATTTGGTTAAGATACTTTCTTTGGAACAATCACTTTTTGTACCTCATTTTTCTGATAATTTTGCATCCAAAATCTTTTTGAAAGTACAGTACTGACTATATTCCCTCCACTTCAGTGAATGTGAATTTTGATTGCATCTGGCTTATGCAGCCATGTGATCCATAATGAATGCATCCATCATGTCTGGTCAATCCATCAACAATTGCTGTTTTAAGATTTGCCTCTAAAGAACATGTGAACTTGCTTGTCTTAATGTGACACAGACCATCCTAATTATCCTAACATGAAGAGTTTTCAGATTTTTACAAATTATTTAGTTCTGCCATAATATAATATGCTATTGTTAAAAGTACCATTAAAAAAACATTCGTAAAATTAACGTCTTCAGTACCATTTAAAAATGTCATCAAATTTAAAAGAAAACAAGCATGAGGGTCTGAGGTAACTTAGGGTTGTAAAAAACTCTACATGTATCAATAACTTATATCTCAATTCTGTTTACAAGGGTTTGAATCTTGGCCCTGGTCAATATAAATATGGGAGAATGCTTTCCTAGTGGCTTTTATTGGGTCAGTGGTTTTTCCCTGGTTTTCCCATGTTCATCCTTCTCCAGATATAGCCTATTATTTATTGGAAGAAGTATAAGATAATCAGGGGCCTCAAGTGACTAAGTGGTCTAAAGTACTCACTTTTAAAGATGATTTCCATCTCACTTCTATCTGTGTGGGTTTGTGTCTCAAGCTTAGCCAATGCCTATGTGTGAAAGCTTACCAATAGCTTCTTATGGTTCAGTGGTTCTTTTCCAGAGCTTTCCCTGGTAATTCCTCCAACATTTGTACTGGCTGCCTTGTATAGTCTGGTGTTAAAAATGGCATTAAACCATAAAACAAGAAGAATAAATAAAACAAGCTTCAAAATTGACATGTTTTTTCCTTACCTTAAATTATGCAAGCTATTTACAAGGTTTGGTATAAAGGTCAAAACATCTAGTATGAAGAAGCTAAATAGGGAATAGTGGAACAGACATCACAAAATGTAGATAGAAAATAACACCCAACCTTATGAGATTGCAGGTTGAAGACCATATTTAATATAGCTTATTTTATTGCATGTTCTCCCACATCACCTAGAGGCTTTTAATGAATTTGAAGGAAATGTGGTATGTGTAATGCTCAACACTTTTCATTTGTTTTCTTTCCCCCATGTCCATATTTAGAATAATTATTTTTAAAAAAATTTGTTCTCCATTGCTTTTCATCACTGGTTGGAGGTATGTATTAAAATCATGTTGACCAGATTTTGTTGTTGGTGTAGTTTCAGTAAGGTTTCACTTTTTGCATTGGTCTACTTTGGGGAAATTTTCTTGAAAAATGATCACCAAAAGAGAAATTTGGAGTATTAAGTTTGCTGCTGCATCCTGCCCCATGTGGCTTGATGAGTATTCCTTATCCTTATAACGCAGCCAAGGATAGATATTGCCATTTCTCCTTTTTAATCCTATGATGTATTTCCATGAGCCTCTTTCTTGTTCTGTTCTTCCATTAATCTCTTCCTAATTCTTATATTCCATCAGTCTGTTCTCCATTTATGTCCTTCCATCATTCTTTTTCCCATTCTGTACTACTATCAATCTCTTCCACATTCTATTCTTTCATCAGTCTTCCCTATTCTTTCCTTCCACCAGTCTCTTCCACATTCTGTCCTTCCATCAAGCTCTTCCACATTCTGTCCTTCCATCAATCTCTTCCTCATTTTATCATTCCATCAGTAATTTACCCATTCTGTCCTTACATCAATGTCTTCATCCATGACTATGCTTTGTTGTCACGTCTCCTCACATTCTGCTTTTAGGTTTTTAATGAAACATTGTAGGATCGATATGTGGTTGGCATGGATGCATATTCAGCTTTTTCTTTTTTACTTTTGTTATTATTATTATTATTATTGTGACTTTATTTAAAGAGGGTAACTCAATTAGCTAAGAACTAATCTACCTTGAGGCCGTAATTAATTTAACTAATCTACTGGGGCCAATTTATGTAATTTGTATAAAAAAATGCCAGAACTAAAGTTATCTTGAGAAATCACCTTATTGCAAATGTGTGGTAAAGTGATTTGACCATGATGGTAGTCATAAACAGAACAGCTTATGGGATTTTTTGTTGTCCATCATCCATCCTTTGTCTGTCTCTATATTTAGCACAAGTTTGCCATTGCTACATCTCAGAAACTGCTTGAAGGATTGCCAGGAAATTTTACATGACAGATTTATCTCATGGTTAAGTAGGCACTAATTGCAAAACATGCTGTTATTTCTATTCCTCCTAAATGAATGGTCATACCATTTCTTATGGCGTCTAGTTAGTACTAGATGAAAAATGTGCCAATCTTGCATTCAATATGGCCACCATATTGGCCTTTTTTTGTTTTTTATTCACTGGAAGACTTCTCCTAAAATCTACTTGATCCTAAAGAAAATTATGCCAGTGTAAACTCTGATATTTCAGAATGGTAGGCATCTTGAAAATCATATTCCATCTTGTCCTAGATGGATGGTAATATCAGTTTTCATAAAAAGACTTATAATGTTGTACATGGTTCTAATTGAAAATGACGGTGATCTGATATTGATGCCATTGCAGCCATTTTGAAAATCTTGTTGCTTTTTGTACACAGTTAAAAGCCATATCAGTATGGGATGATTCACGACAAGACTTTTACTTAAATCTAATTGATCTTACATATACAAGGTAATGATCTGACTTCCATCTTGAAAATATTTTATCACTGCTCATTCAGAATGCTGAATCATATCAGCATTAAATTCTTGCCTGAAGACATACTAGAGTGCAGTCAACCCAGAATGAAATGGTGCTGGTCCTTGGACTCCTAGGCAGTCAACTTCAAAACTTTTTACTGCTACTGACCTCCCTGACAAGGAAGTTGTAACTACCAGGAGATGATCACATTCCTGACACTAAAGGACCCTTAATTTAATGAATTAAATGACTTATTTTCATTTCTCATTCAAAATCATGGACAGCACAGAAAAAAAAGTTTGGGCCTTTCACTGTGTCAGATAAAGAAGGTTTTATAAATGCAACAAACTATGCTGCAGACTTATCAACAAGATAACCTGTAGGTCATGTATAGTTATTTATATTTTTTATAATTGTTATTTACTTTCTATTTGTACACGATAATTACTTTTAATATTTACAGAAAATGTCAGGGGATAAAGGGGCTAGGCGAGCTGGGCGAAGACCAGGTCGTAGGCCTGCTAAAATAGATGTTCGGTCCAAACTGGAGCGAAGTCGACAAAGTGCTCGCGAATGTAGGGCACGAAAAAAGTTGCGTTACCAATACCTTGAGGACCTTGTAACAAACAGAGAGAAAGCTGTATTTATGCTTCGGCAAGAGCTAGAAACAGTAAGTTAAATTTCTTCTGGATTTATTCATCTTATTAATTATTTGATTGTTGCTAGTTGTAAACTTGAGCAATTTTGGATGTTGCATTGTTACAGTGTGAAAAATATTATGTTATTATACAAATCAAATTCTGCATCAAATGTAGCATTATCCCAAAACTTATTCTCCAATATTTCTCGTGCTCCACCCCACGAATTGTGTGCAGACATATGCATAATTGTTACGGAAACATTCACAGGCTCTTGACCCAACAGATCCACTCCCAAGGATAGGCAGAAATTTTGAAGCTGATTTTGAAACTTTTAGACCACCCCTGCTCATTGTATGCCCAAGTTAGATATGTAAAATGGTGTGAAAGGAATTTTATGATCATCATGGTACTCACACATTTTTACAGGCAATATTTCGTTATAAAATCGAAATCCAACCTATTCTAACAATATGATCAGTTATACTTGTTGATCTCTCGATTTAACAGTCATACTAAAGTTCTCTGATGAAAGTGAGGAATTTTATTTGGAAACATGATGTCAGTGAAAACTTGTTTTATTGGAAAATATTGTGCTCAATCTGATATGCTGCTAAAAAATAAATGGCTGGGGAATTTCAGAGATCACCAATATAAAAAGTTATAGCAGTGCTTATGTTTGATCTCTCTTGTTTCGGCTATCTTTATTTAAATTTTATGCTTTAATCATATTGTCCAGAATTAAAAATATAACAAATTATTAAAAATACAACTATTTCACGTCACTTATGCCAGTCTATGTATGACTTTGCTTTTATTCCAAACGTTTCTGATCTAAATATTTACAAAAGCATGTATAACCAAATAAATCGCTAGCTAAAAACAGATTTATATACATATATATAATTTATACACATGCATGCAATTTGAGCATATTATAGGCAAGGCAACATTCTTTGTTTACAAAAAACCATCTAACCCTTGTAAAATTCCATTGACACAATTGTTTCCTGATATTATATTTATTATTGAACATTATTTCCATAAATTTTCTGTGTAGGAAAATTGCTAATTTCAATATTTGGCATGGAATACATTCAAGTGATTTACAAATTTTCAAACAGTTAGCTTGCCCCAAATTGGTCAGATAGAATATAATTTCAAAATAGCAAGGGGGGGGAGGGAGAGAGAGAGAGAGAGAGATTAATTTTAGTTATTTTTCTGTAAAACAGGTTTATTAGAGCTATAAAGTTGATGAAGTTTCCCTTTCTTGGATAAATGAGAAGCATCATTGTTTGGGTGGCCTAATTGTTAGAGCCTCTGTCTTGGATGTGGGAGTTTGTAGGTTCGAAACCCAGCAGAGTCATTCCGAAGACTTATAAAAATGGTACTAACAGCTACCTCGCTAGATGCTCAGCAATAAGAGGATAGTGTTTGGGCTGATCAGCCTGTTGTCAGGGAAATGTCACTGGGTGGGACATGATTCTTCAAGTCTTCAGGTTGATATACCATTGCAAGCCATCACTATAAACTGCCAATTGGTAGACATTACTGATATGACTGAAAATTTGTTAAAGCTACACACATACATGCATGAATAAGATAGAGGACTCGTTTCATCATCATCAAGATAAGAATAATTAAAGCTAAACAAATTGTAATGCTTAATTATACTCACAACTGAAAGATCTGTGAACATGGATTTTATCAATGTACTTCAAAATTATCATTTAGTCACTGTTATGCATCAAAATATTCGACAGGCTAACTTTTGAGATGGACAAAACATAAATTGTTTGTCAAGCATTATTTATTTATTTGGTCTCTTATTAATTACTACATTTCATAAGCAGCCTATGTAGGTTTTACATTTTCTGTTCATTGAGAAAGCTTCATTTCTTTGAATGAAATCATGGTGGTTAATCATTAGTGACAAGGACCATTTATTTCCAAACACACCTGCCATTGAAATCTCACAAGTTATATTATTAACAATTAACATCATACTCACCTAAAAATGGCAACATCCATAAAAGCATTATTTGGTCTCAGCTAGCTAACAAACGGCCATAGCAGTTAATGACCTAAACAGCAGCTTATCCCGGATATGTACAAATATTAACATTAAAATATAACTAAGTTTGAATGTCAATACTTCTTTCTTATATGTCAAAACTGGCTTGAGTTAGTAAATATTCACACAATCATGCCTGTGTGAAAAAATGTGAGTGATCTTGATATGGGCTACAAGATGGAAATAGGTATTGTGACATTACAAACGGAACACTAACACTCTCCAATTAAACTTCTTGGACTTGACTCTAGGCAAGTGACTTTGAAACTGTAAATGACTTGGAAACATGAGCTTGCCCAGCTAAATTTGAGCCTGTCCCAAGAGTCAGGCAGGTTGATTTGGAAATCTCCTGCATTGGCAGTCAGAAGATAAAAATTCATACCTTTGTTAAACACAATTTTTTTTTTTTTGAAAAACGCCTCCCTAATGATCCAAGTTTGTAAAGCCCGCTACATGACAATATTTTTAGAATAAAGTCTCCCTACCAACCCAGATTTTTCCAAGCCTGTTACAAGAAGAAGAATTTTCTTTTACTTGGCTTTATATAATCTTTAAAAGTACTATCATGTTTTATGTATGAAACACATTTGTTAAGTTTTGAAATCAAGCTCAAACCAGAATTATTAGAAATTTTATCAATTATCTAAAGCATTATTTTTCTTAAATTCTAGATAAAACTAGATTTAATATATTTATAGCATTTACTAAAAACCACTAAGACACTTGTTTAATAATTCACAGTTAGGTTAATATTCTTGTGAAAACAGCAATGTTTTTGTTGTTCTCAGTTTGCATTCTTGTTATTCACAGTTTGGATGAATTCACCATCAGTTCCATCTTCATTGATGAACATAAAATTTAAAAGTATACACCTGATCTAAGTACAAAGGCCCTTGCTATAAGTATACTCATAATATAAAAGTACTAAGACCTTGTTAGAAGAATGCTTTTGATATAAGTACTAAGACCTTGTTAGTAGGGCTGTCAAAAATCACGAAATAACCAACCCGTACCCGTTGCAAATTTCAATGCGTACCCGTTAGCACATGAATGACATGTACAACCGTATACCAACTAATTGTTATCTCCATTTCTTTAATAATTTTTTTTTTATGGTGATAGAGGCTAACTGTGAACTACTCGGTCTCTGATTCGTCCACACCGACGTAACTTCGAATTGTCTGACCGCATGCTGTTAATTAATAAATTTATTTAGAATGACCTTTGTACACAGATGGTAGGTATAATCCAACTTTTAAGGATCACTGTGATCAAAGCTTTAGAACACTCGCATTTTTTAAAGTATAAGTACTTGTTATAACAGACCACATTTATTCATCAGCTTTTGACCGAAGATTTTAATTACCCACGCATGCGTGCCCCAGTTATACCACGTGACCACACAGTCGAATAAGTGTTACTTTTTTGAAATTATAATTCTTAAAATAGTTATGGTAAAATTGTAGTATCGAAAATAAAAATATTGGTATATGTATGAAGGCTAACTTTCAAAATTTGTAGAGCTAGTCGACTAGAAAAACTACGAGCAAAGATTACTTTGAGGCATTACAAAGATTTCAAGGTGCCTAGCTGATGATTGTTTCTAATATAAACTGTGGGATTTCTTTGACGTATTTGTTCCGAAATCAAAGGTATCCATCCGGATTTCATTAAAAGAACACGCAATTTTACTGATCATTAACACCCACATTCAATAGTTATGGTCTACAAAGAGGTTTATTACCTGTAGAACAAATGTTTTAACCTTGGTATATAATGCCTCGGGGATAATGGGTTCGTCTGTCCGGTTGCACAACACCAATGAATTTTATTAATCCAAACCGACTGTCTGACTTATTGTTTATTTATATTAAGCAGAGATCTGGTTGATAATTATAGCCGGCGAGTGTGGAGTTTTTTTAAAAATTTTTTGTACGGGTACCCGCGTTTTTACGTTTCAATACCCGGGTTTTTCTATACGGTCGGATACCCGGTACCCGATGACAGCCCTACTTGTTAAAAGAATATTCTTGATATAATTACCAAGGCCAATAATATAAGGATACTCAAGATGTACAAATTCTATGGCCATTGTTAGAAGTACTAATATAAAATAACAAATTCCATTGGTAGAAGTACTAAAACAATTGTTAGATGTATACTCCTGATCTACACATACTAAGGCAGTTGTTACAAGTATACACTTGACATACATGTACTAAGGCAGTTGTTATAAGTACTGATGTACATGTACTAAAGCAGTTGTTAGAAGTATACTCCTGATATACATGTACTAAGGCAGTTGTTCCAAGTATACTCCTGATGTACATGTACTAAAGCAGTTGTTAGAAGCATGCTCCTTATGTACATGTACTAAGGCAGTTGTTAGAAGCATACTCTTGATGTACATGTACTAAGGCAGTTGTTAGAAGTACACTCCTTATGTACATGTACTAAAGGCAGTTGTTAGAAGTATACTTCTGATGTACATGTACTAAGGCAGTTATTAGAAGTATACTCCTGATATACATATACTAAGGCAGTTGTTAGAAGTATACTCCTGATATACATGTACTAAGGCAGTTGTTAGAAGAACACTTTTGGTATACACATAATTACAAAGAAATTGGTGGAGGAAACATTGATTCAGTATAAAATGCATTCTTTTTTGTAGTAGAATATGCAAATTTACTTATGTATTTTGTGGATCTTAATGTTTTAAACCATCTACTTTTTACATTTTTGTAAATAGATGTATGTAATCTACAATATATGTGTATAGTTTGTTAATATGCTTTTTTTTTCTTACTTAAAGGGGCACAACTCTGCCTATTTTATGCAGTATCGACCAATTAATGTGGTTTCCCTTTTAAATAGACATGGTTGCAGACAAGGTTGTGTGTGAGTTAAGGTCTCATCGGACAGTTGTTTTGCCAAATTTTCATCCGATAATGACCTATTGCAGAAAAATGATCATAAGTTGACAATAAAGATACAAATAAAAACTAACTACTGATTTTTGTTGAAAGGATGCTTGTAAGATTCTGACTAAGGTATTAAGGTTAATTACTTATGCAACTGGTGGTTTTGATACTGAACCTATACTACCACCAACCCCTCTTTTTTACATTCATTTTTGACAGAAAAAAGCTATTTTCAACCTGTTCCTGTGAGAAGCAGGCTCAGAGAGTCAGTATGTGCCTTATTGATCTTGAAAGTGCACTAGTACTATAACAAATTGACATACTTTTCATCGCCCCTCAACCATGTAGATTTTTAGATATTTACCTCTGAAGCAGACACATGTAAATATGTAAGCCAAGTCGGATGCACGTTTGCAGACTAAGTTACGCATTTGATCTCCAGTGCTAGTCTAACTGTGACAGTTGGCAGTCACCAACAAGGCAAGCCATTTACAAGCCTAACTCAAATAAATGTATTACAGATTTAGCTTATGTGTGAGTTTATAAATGCTAGGGTTGTGATAATCAGGCTCATGCCTTCTACCTTAAAAATTAGGTGGGTGTCAAAATACGAAATTATCCAGTGAGACCTGAGTGTAATTTGGATTTTTAACATAGCTTTAACAATTTTTCAGTCATATCGCTATTATGTTTGGAGAGTGGCAGTTTATAATGATGTCTACCACTGTGGCATTATGCCATATGCATGTAGCACGATGTCACACCCAGTCACATTATGCTTACACCAGAACAACCAGTCCTAACACTAACCTCTTAATGCTGAGCATCAAGCGAATCAACTGGTTTTACCGTTTTTATAAGTCTTTAGTATGACTCGGCTGGAGATCGAACGGATGACCTTCAGCATCCGAGGCAGATGCTCTAACCACTAGGCCACCAGTGCAGTCAGAAAAGGATGAAATTTTAAAATTTATGGTAAAATATCGTGTATGAGTGACTCAATTTAAGACCATAGAATCTTAATTTCAGATAAGGATGGAATTACGATTTCATGGTCTTAAAATTGGGTTATTTATGCACAATATTTTACAATAAATTTTAGTTGCCCAGGCATATTGGGAATGGGTATTGTCATTTCCAGTGTGTATTCTAGAATTAAAATGACCATGGTTATTTGGCTTTAATTGCCATCATTTTCTTGGCAGAATTTAGGATAATAAAAATTTAATTCTGGCATCTTGATTTGAAATGTTTGATGCAGTTTTGAAATAAAAAGCTGACAATACATCAGATCAGCATATTTTCAACCTTTGAATTAAAAGCCACAAGTCAACCAAAAAGAACACCATTCTTAAAAAGAATGTTGTTGTTGTTGTTGGGTTTAATGCCATTTTTCAGCACACGATAGGCTATTCATGGCGGCCAGTATTAATGTTGGAGGAAGAAACTGGGAAATCACCGGAAAGAACCACGACCCAAAAGAACTTAAAAAGAATGAAAAAGAATTCCACATATTCTATTCATTTCATTTTGTGTTAAATATTTCTGTTAAAGAATCTAGTAGAACATATAGCGTGTAAGTAGCGTATTGAGTATTATCTGTTGGGTGTTTCCATTAAGATTGTCTTCAGATTTTCAGATTTTAATAAAATTATCTTTTTTATTGGTACCTAAAATCTTAATATATTTTAATTTAAAAAACAGTTACCTGTTCTAAAACATTCATAGCTTTATATAACAATTTTATTTTTTATGGATTGAAGTCATGTGCAAAATTACAGTTTATAAAATAAATAAAAATGTTACACTGCATAAAACCTTAGAAAATATTTGTAGAATGAATAACTAGTGTGAAAATTTAGAGAAATAATTAAAAGATGAAAATTTATAAAATATTAAAGTATATGACAGATTACTGAAAAATTATAGTGAGAAAGATTAGAGTGGATGAAAATTTTTAATAGTGGATTTTGACAACATGTATTGAGTGTATGAAAACAAAGAAATGACATGAAGTATATGAAAAAGTGGAGATAATTTGGAATGTGAATGAATATAATGTACACAAATTTGGAAAACAATTCATGTATAAAAATAAAACTAGAGAAAAGTTAGATTGAAAATTAGAGTATGAAAACTTAGGCTATATGAAAATTTAAAGAAAGATAAAAGTTTATGAAAAGGAGGAGAAACATTTTAATTCATGAGAAAAATAGAGAAAAATTGGAAAGCATGAGAAACCAGACTGTATGAAAACTTGGTGAAAAATTTGAGTTTGATAAGGCAGAAAAAATGAAAATAATAAACATTAGACTGCATTATAACTTAAGATGCATTAAATATGTAATCCCCCCCAACCAAATTTCACTTCTACTTTATTCTATATCTGTGGAACTTATTAGCTGACCACAACATGTTTATCGTACAAAACATGTGTTGCTATATGTTTGTATATGAAATAAGTTATTTTATTAATATTTCAACAATTTGTATGTACCTAAAAGCAGGACTTGAACTATACTAAATTTAACTTAAGCATTTGTATCCCTTCATTCACTGGGCCCCAATTAAATGTCTATTTATAACTAACTAATGTAGTGGTCTACGTTTTTATATGTAGGATATTTGTGACAAAATTTTCAGTTAAAGAACCTTCTTTCAAACCAGCTTCATTCATTGTACCTTATTTTTCTAATGCAGAGCTTTGGTAAATGGGACCTATGATTGAACTGGCTTTCTGTCCATTCTTAGTGTATTTGAACCTATACATGTAAAGCTGTAAATACAGTCATACATGAAAAAAGAACTTTGGTACCAATCTAAGTCAGATTTCTAAATTTCTGCCATATTTATTTATTTATTTATTTATTTATTTATTTATTTATTTATTTATTTATTTATTAGTGGCTCAGAATCAAAATGCAGAAGCACTTATTACCTTTTCTGTTGATTTTTATGTCAGTCCATCTGTTCATATATTTTAACAAGCTTAGTCATTGGCAGGTGAATTACCTATTATATTACCAGTAAATGTTTCTTTTAAAGGTTTCATCTTTTCAGGTTCAGTTTTGATAGAGTTATTTCACTTTCTCTATGTCTCCTATGACAGATACACACATAAGTAGCAAAGATTAGGAAACATTCAGCATATTCATCTTCAGTTTGCCTTATATATTGTTTGTTTTGTTATATTCAGTTTGACAAAGAGTTATAGCCCTTGAAAGTTAATTATATCCCATCACTTGGAGTGTTGCTTTTAACCAGCAGTGTAAGCACTGCATCCCTTGCACTCAATTGAATGCAATTGTGAATGTGACTTGCATATTGTACGTATATATGCCATTAGTGGGTTTTAGCTCCATATTTAGATAGTGTTATGGCCCTTGAAAATTAACTTAATGTCTTAACATTGGAGGATGCTTAAAATGGGAATAGCACAAGAACCTTTAGCAGTTTGAAGCAATTTGGTATAAATGTTGTCACATCGACTTACATATGCCTTTTTTGTGTTTAGTCTGATTCACAAGAGTTATGGCCTCTTGATAGCTGGTGCCAATGACTTTGTTTTCTGCAAGATAACTTCCAACAAAATTTGTTGAAATGCAATCAAATTTGGTATGTTGCTTTAGATTATCAAGACCTTGATTTCCAACATTCCCAAAATAAACAAAACTTATGGCTGCTGATAGTGTGAGATCCTCTGGCTTTTCTCACACCATGTTAGATATATAAACAGTTATGCCAGGGTAATTGTATACAAATGTAACACTACATGGGAAAAGTCAGAGGAAAAATTGAACAAGGTCCTGATTGCTCATCCTTCAGATTTTGGTTTTAATAGCATAAGTTAGGTATTGTTGTCAATTTGGCATAACCAACTTTTGATCCAGAAATCAGATTCTACTGGATAGCATGTTTTTCCAAATAATCTGAGTCAGTTTAAAAAGTTAATTTGAAAAACCTTTTAATTTAGCATTTCCGATTAATTGAATCATATCCGGAATCGGAAAAATTTCATGTCCCAAATCCGGAATCTGAAATCAGTAGAAAAATGCTAATCGGTTATGCCCTAGTTGTCAGTATTTAGCATTTAGCTTTATATTGAGAAGAAATTGGGTTTAATTTCAAATATCTCTATGTTATAAAAATTTGTTTAGATGAGTTGTGGACACTGCACATCATTGTCAAAACTTTGATTCTACAACATTTGTTTGGTTTTACTGCATAGTAAATTTTTTCAGAGCCTTTTGCAGTGCACTTAACACTGTTAATCCAATGTTGGATTTGAATTTTCAGCTCTTATAGGGCTTCAAACATTTTGGCATGTGCCAAATGAACAACTGCACTACCTTGTAAACATTGTTATAATACAAATTTAAAAGCCTATGGTTACCTCTAAGAGTAATGTTTGTTCCTAAAATGTTGATAAAGTAATGACTTGGTTTAACTGTTTGTCATATTCCATCTATCAATTTCCCAGAGGATAGTAATATTTTTGTACAAATACAAATAGTATGTTTGGCCTGGTGTCTCACATTAATTTTTTTCATTACTTATTTAGTATAAGAAATGGTGCGTGCAACTTGATGCTGGAGTAATGCCCCAGGCATTGCAACCAATTGCAACTCTTGCCAAAAGAAAAAAAGTTACAAGAGAAAAACCAAGTGATATAACATACCGAGAGGAAATGCAAAGTTATGATGATGTGTCAGAAATCAAATCAAGTACTTCAGCTATTCATTCGATACCATCTAGTGATCAACTAGCAGTTTCATCTGATTCTAATGTATATAAAGGATTGACATCACATTGCAGGAATTCCAAAACAACACACAAATCAAACAAGTTTATTCCAACTTCATCAGTTACTTCAAAACTTCTAACACAATCAAATCAGATGTCAGTTTCATCAACAACTCCATCTTCTGAATTATTCACAACAGGGAAAGAGTTCCTTGTTTCATCAAGAACTACAACAACTCAAACATTTATTCCAGAAATGAAATCAGGAGTTCCACTATCAATGCCATTTGCAGAAATGTTCACATCAGGAACAGAGATGCTGAATCATTTGACAGATTCAACAGGACAGGTTACCTCTACAGGAATACAATGTCCCAGTTCAGCAACTGCTTCACCATCCAGTCAACCATTCAATCAAGGAGTAGGTTCCATGGTTTCATCAAATTCGTTAGTAGCAGAAACATTCTCAGGAATAGAGAGCTTCATGCCATCAGCATCTCTCTTGCCACAATCATGGAAAGAGTGGGAATGGTCAAATTTATCAGCTTCCTCTTGGAACACACCATTAACATGTACAGCAAATGCATGGTCTGGCCCTTCAAAGAGCACCAGAAGTTCCTCCGTTTCATCTACCTCCAGTTACAAGTCCGATTTACACAAGACTGATTTATTTGGAAGTCCCATTGATGACATTTATGGTGATGGCTTGGATCTGTGTGGGATTGATGAAGTTTTCATTGTCAGTCATCTTAGATACATCTTGGACAGTAATTTTGGCACAGTTGATCAAGAATTAACTGCCAATGGTAACCAATCAAGTCTTTTATTAGAACCAGATAGCATTGATAATACAATAGATGCTTTACTGGTACATGATAGAATAAACAGTGCAGGACTTGTAGACAGTGTGTCCAGTTCAGATATCACATTATGAGAGCAACTATCCATTGCAAATAGTGGTCTTGTAACTTCTAGGCACCAACATGAGAAAGAGAGAGTGTCCAACCACAATCTTATGGAAAGCCATTGGGCTTACCATGATCATCCTTACACCCAAACTAACTCTAGGCATGGTGACCATGGTCAGCCAAGACAGGATTCAACTTTACTGGAACTAAAAATGACAGATCAGGAAAGTTACAGAAATCCCATGGAGTTGCCCAGATTAATTTCTCACCTTGACAGACTAGATAGCCAAGTCCCAGAGCCCATGAATGCAAAAGAAATGGCATCTAACTCACAAATAAATGAAAAGTTCGCCATTCCAGAGACATCACTTTTTTTGTCGAAAATTGGATATTGGAAAAGATCAAGGCCAAATATGTGTGAATCTTACAAAGAAGCGAAAGTGAATATGCGGAAAAGAAGTTTATCATGTAACGAAATGAGTAGAAATAGAAATCCTGTATTAAAACGGCTACTTTCAAAATGACCATTAAATGAAACAGATCATCATCCAATCGGGAAAAAAAAGGAAACAAAATCGTAAACATAACCAGTTTGAGACTATAGAAGTTTGGTGGCTATTCTATTGATACATGTATTGCAGTTTCACTTAATTTGAAACATCAAGAAAATAAATTGCCTTGAACAAAATTGACATCAGATTATCAAGGAAGACATTAAAAATAACTGTACATCAGTGAACAATTAACGGATGTCTCATTTTTACCAATCAGTGTTATGGTTTTAATTATCATTTTAAAGAAATGGATGAAAAAATTTAAAATGGTGCTTAAGGGAAGAATTAGCCATCAGAAAGAAAGATAATATTGTTCAGTTTTCACTTAAATGGCTTTAGTAGAATGTATATAGATTGTACATGTGTGTGCTAAGAACTCATGGTGCTGCTAATATTAGTTTGAAATATGTAAAATTTAATGGAAGATAGTTTGTACAGTACAGAAGAAAAATTTTATGCAAGTAGATCTACCATATATTCTTGCTTATAAATCAAGACAAGCTGACAACTGCACCACGATCTGCCTTTTCATAATGCACAGGCAAGTCTAGGTCTAATCAATCTGTTAGGAGTATTAAGTAGAACTAACAAAATGTTTCCGGTACTACAGGCACATTATGTGATGGCAGGTCAGGTTCTGTGTTGTTTTCAGTTGGACTGGACATATAAGTACATATAAACTGGAACCTGTCTTGAAAGACCACCTCTTTTGCCAAAAAATAATAGTCTCACAAGACAGGTGGTCTCCCATAACAGATCATAACACTTTATAATCAATAAATCTGTACACAGAAAACCTTAGTTCTCAAGACAGGTGGTCTCTCATAGCAGTGGCCTCTCAAAACGGGTTTTACTGTATATGTAATTTCAAAATTGACATGATCACTAATTTATATAATATGTAAATAGATGAATAGATTTTTATTGGAAATTGGGCACTCTAATAATTTGTAATATAATTATCCCTACAGTTTGTGAAGGTGGGGATGGGTGTTGGTGGAGGTGGAATATGTAATAAAAAGAAGGGGATTCTGAAATGTCACATAATTGAAGTTGCTGTAGTATGTCATGTAATTAATGTGTTGATTCATATAGATCATGCAATAATATCATGTAATTAATATGTTAATATCATGTAATTAATATGTTAATATCATGTAATTAATATGTTAATATCATGTAGTTAATATGTTAATATCATGTAATTAATGGGTTAATGTCATGTCATTGATATTTTAATCTTATATAAGTAATGTGCTAATATCAAATAATTAAGGTCATGTCATCAGTATTTAAATGTCATGTCATCAATGTTTTATTGTCATATAATTATTGAGTTAATGTCAGATAATTCATGTTTTAATGTCATGTAATTATATGTTTGTAACACAGACTTCAAGAAATGTTTTTTTGCTACATGTACAGTAGAACCTGTCTTGAAAGACCAACAAATTATGGTCTCAAGACAGGTGGTCTCATAGTAGGTAACAGTACTATATCAAGACAGGTGGTCTCTCATAGCAGGTAACAGTGCTATATAATCACTAAATTTTTTCATTGCGTATTCTCTCAAGACAGGTAGTCTCACATAGCAGTGGTTTTTCAAGACAGGTTTTACTGTATTTCATTATATATTTTATTTAGTATAAATAGTTAACAATGAACTGCATACTGCATAACATATATGATGTAAAAAGTTTTGTTTCAGTGTAAACTTCTTTACCATCATGAATTGTTGCAAATTACCATGGTATAACATGTTGGTAAATATTTACAAGATCAGGCATTATGACATAGTAATTGAGAGACAGTGATATACTAGTGCTGATCATATGCTATTAGTCATTGATAATGTAGACATTTTATCCATTGCAGAAATGTTTGACCAATATTTAACATCTTCATGCCTGTTATAGTGGACACTCTTGTATAACAGTCAGTTTTTCACAAAGTACTATTTGTACAAAAACTTGTCATTAATTCACCTGTATATAGAATTCACTTTCTCATATAATGATCAAATTTATGGTCTCAGGATAACTTTTATAGATAGGTTTGACTCTAGAGTACACAAAGTGTATTGACCATTATCCACTGTCGTCTGTATCCATAATGAAAATCTAAAGGATTTACAGGTGGATTCAAGTTTGAGTTACTGTGCTGATGGGTATTGAATTTGCTATATCTAAGATCTTACAATCTTCAATGCACCTTTTTGGACTGTAGAGGTAATCCACAAACTTGGGGAGAGGGGTAGAATCCTCTCTTGAAGTTGAGTGAAAGATGACCTTTTGACAGATGTATATATGTAGAGCTAAAGTATGTACATTACTATTCAGGTAGATATGACATTACATTTTTTAATGACAAGTCTCATTGATATATATGTGTAATAAATTATAAATTAAATGTTGAAATTGACTAACTGTAAAAAAAAATAAACACATCAAATGATGATTTACAAGTTTTTTTTAAAATTAATCACACTTAACTTGAATGTGCCATGTACATATATCCAGGAACAGCTTTATGTGTACACGACACTGATAATTTCAGATGATAAGAAATTTACTTCAAATATGAAATTAAATTTATTGTAGAAATAGAAAATTTAAGTTGTTAAGTAGGACACAAATCAATCTGCAAATAATTGTGAACAAAAAAAATATTAATTTTAGTGGATTTTGCACACATAAAGTAAAGTATATGAGTAATATCTGTGGATATTTTGTGAATATGACCAGTTGCTTTGAAATGTATACTAAATTAAAAATTGTAGATTATAAATTTAATACTGAATTTGACTAAATAAAGAATAAATACATTAAATAATGAGTAACATACGAATCGGTGACCCTATTTGAAACTTGTATCTGCCAAATATCAGTTCATACTTGCTACCCAAAATTGGTATGCATTTCAATCACTGTGCAGTTTGCTAGTTTCTTTCCTATCTTTGGAATTATTTGTTCATCCTGGTTAATGGGTTTTATGTTGTAATTAACAATTAGACATAATTATCATATACACATGACATTCAGTCATAATCACATATTCATACACAATAGCTTGGCATGATTTCAGTAGTAGTGATATAACCATCTTGCCAAAAAATAAATATATTCATAGATCCCATTCCTGAGATTAAAAAAAAAATGGAATATATTACTGATGCAATTTTTATATATGACACAAAGAAATGTCATATTTGCAGACTAGATCATATATGCACTTAAGCTATACCCATTAGAAATGCAAGATTTTGTAGGGATCATTTGAACTACACGCGGTGGCATTGTCCATGGGCACAAATAAAATATGGTCATCACAGTTCAAGGTGCAATTTTATGTCTAGAATCTTTAATAGACTGGTTTGTCTCTAATATACTTTATTTTAAGGTATTTTTATTAAGCATATTAAAATGCATTTAATTTGTAGATCTCATTTCTAATAGTATGATATAAATATTTAAAAGTCACAGTCTATTGTAATTTATGTAATTTTTAATAATGCATTAATATTATTATTATATTGTTATTATATATATATATATATATATATATATATATATATATATAATATATATATATATATATATATATATATAATATATATATATATTATTATTATTAATATTATTTTTAATATTATTGATATGCATCAGCTATCAAAATTGTCCATGTGTCTGTCTCTCTCTTGCCTTGTATAATTTCCTCTGCTATTATGGGATGGAAATTTCCAAAACTTAGTAGCTATCTTGTATATGTAACAACCACATTCCAAATGTGGGTATAAATTCTTTTGGGTTCCGTTCCCCATGTATTCTGAATATGTCAAAATTAAGATCAAAAAAGAAAATTCAATTACAGTGATATTTTCGAGCATTTTCTCCCTTGAACTTGATGGATGAAGTCATATCTTGAAAACATGTTATGTTTTAAGGGATTGCATTTGGTTTCCACCCCTGTGTCAATGACCAGGGGTAAGGCCATAATGGGGAATAATGTGCAAGAAAATTTATATGTTAAGGGATATTACTTTCAGCTTTGATCTGTGTCACTGTTCAGGGGTGAAGGTAGAAGGGGAATATTTTTTAATAAAAAGTGTTGGGATTTATAACATAGTTGAAACAAATATGCATTAGTTGTTAATTTTTTTTAAAAGGTCATGTAGGCCTCAGGAAAATTCACTCAATAGGGCCAAGATTTGGTTCATTTTTGGAATGTGTTCAAATCTTTGATAATGATCAGCAGCATATGTCAGTTGTGTATTTATATAAGTATAGATCTTGATATTTGTAAGTTGATTTTTTTTTTTGCTGGTAGTATACACAAATTTTTTTGTTACAGTATACACTGTGTAAGTTCCAGAATATGTTGATGCTTTCAAATAAACTTGTGAATTTTATTCATACAATGTGTTTATTGTTTTCTTTAATGTTGAACATGAAACATATTTTTTTATTTGTATTCAGAGTTTGTTGTCCATTAACCTATCATTAAAACTATCACTGTCTAAAAACAAACCAGAGATATTTAAAGCAATTTAAAGCAGAAATTGCAGAGAACATTCTGCCATTAACGATATGTAATTGATGCTTTTCTTCTGTACAATGTGTCTGCCATTACTATAAGTATTGTACTTTGAAATATCTCTTCAATAAATAGAATAGGATGAAATTTGACAGAAAGCATAAGGACATCTGGACTTTCAGTGCATGTGTAAATAATGCTAAGCTGCCATCTACTATGGCCAAATTAGTTGTTGTAGGGTTTAACATCATTTTTTGGCACAAGATGTGGCCAGTATGAATGGTGGAGGAAGAACCTGGAAAGAACCACCAACCCATGAGAAGCAACTGGCAGGCTTATCTAACATACCCCCATTAGCCGAGATAGAGATTTGAACCCACACAGACATAGATGAGATGGCAGTGTAACAGTGACTGCTTTAGACCACTCTTCCACTTATGGCCCTGCAAAATTAGTAAAAGCTTAAAAACACTTTTAAACAAAAACAGAATGTAACCAGATCTTGAAAGAATGCATTTTGGCATGAAGACATTTCAAGGTGTTACAGATGCTTATCTACCATTTAACACTGTTGCCATTTCTAAAAATAGAAAAAAGTTTTGAATTACTTGTCCTCAAAATCTGCTATACATAATACAACCAAATTTGACAGGAAGTGATCTTGTAAATAAATGCCTACAAATGTCATACAGATTGCCAAATTCAATGATAAATTCCAGATTGTTGAATTCAATGACAAATGCCAGATTTGAGAGCAAGTAGCCATGTGTAGAAGGTATTGTAAGTTGAACAAATGATTCAAAACAGCTGTCTAATACAGCTTAAGTTATTGAAAATATTTAAACTGTCATTTACTTCTCAGAAGTGCTCAAAAGAAATTTTAGTCAATTTGACGGGAGGCTTTCAACATGGCCAGTAGTATTAAAATATAAAATTTTTAGAACAATTTATTCAAACAGAACCAAATTAACTGAATAGAATTTTACCCAGTATGTCATGAAAGCATCAAGGCATAAAGACCTTTAATACTTTACAAATAATGTTCATCCACCATCCAGTATTGTCACCATTACTAAAAATAGCACAGCTGTCAACTGATGACTAAAAAAAGCCTAATTTTCTATTGTCCAAAATTTTATTTAAAATATAGTTACTGTATAAAATTACATAAGTGCCTTTAAAAATGGCAGAAGATAATAAAAATAGAGAAACATTAAATTGTTTCATAATCAGTTAACAGAACTTCAACTTCAAGAAGAAACATAGCAGAGGGCATCTTGCTATCCTGAATTTGTTCTCTAATTGTAATTGTATTTGTCATTGTTTGTGCATTTGGCAGTTATTCATATGTCCGACTGATGACCAAAAGATTGAATTGTTGGATCCTAATATAATTATGTTGTACCATGGTACATATCAAAACATACCACATTATACCATGGGACCAGTGGTGTACTAAGGGTAAATAGTGCCTGGGATGATGAGGATAGCCCAAAGAATTTTTGGAGCCCCAAGACCTCTGGCGCCCAGGGCAACAGTCCAGTCCACCCCCATTCCCCATTAGTACTAAACTGCATGGGGCAAGACTTTTCATGGTACCCAACTTTAACATGTTTGTGTAGCCCATTTTGTTGAGTAGTATTCAAGGTGCATTATCATTTACTTTATATTAAATTGGTATACTCAGGTGAGCATGGAAAGAATTATATATGAACTGTGATATAGGAACTGTGATACATGTGGTTCACTAGTTATAGTGCTGTGTTTGCAATAAGTGGATTGTAAATTCAGATCATTCTGGAAACATTCTGGAAACAGCTTATATCTGGTAAGGCCATGCAGGTATTTATTCTTGTGTCCCACCTTCAGTGGTCTGACCTCTTTTCATCACAAGTGATTGATTGATTGATAGCTGTTTAGTGGGCAGTAATACATGAAAATAAAAATTTGTTTAACAGAGTTTGATGATTAAGGTCTGAATAAAGTGGTCAGTATTGGTACAGTACTCTTTCATACCTCTCCCTGCACATTTTTATTCACTAGGCTTGAGTTAAGATATATAATATGATAATGATAATTAATTAATTAGTTTGAATTAAGAGTTTGAGTGATCACTGCCAGTCAGCCAATCAAAAGCAATTTTTCAACAGTAAAGTTATTGTGATATATTGATACTAAATCTCATGTTCACTTCAAAGAGTGTAATATGAAAGAAAAACATAGTTCATTTACATGAGATGTAATTTTTAAGGTTTCATATTGGGACCAGTTTTGACAGATCACACTTTGAAAGTGTTATATTGGAAACAGTCTTGATATAAAACAATATAAAAATAGTGATAATGAAACTAGCGTTGAAAGAAAAAACTTCAGAAGTGTTTTATTTAATCCGTTCTTGATAGAACCCACATCTGCCAATATAATGTGGTCTTTGAAGAGACATGGTCTATAATTATAGATACTCAGATTATAAAACAAATTTTATCAATGAACATAAAATGTTGTTTCCTAAACAGAAGTCATTCAATTCAGGTTTTGCTGTATTTCTGTATTAAAGATTTTGAAAGCCCTATGAAAGTATGAAAGGATTGAAAGAGGTGAGAACTGGTGATAGAAGAGGAGAAAGTTCAATGCTTTTAACTTATAAGTAAAATTATTATTCGCTCTATGAGGGCCTGTAATAAAAATGTAGTGAATAAACCAATACAAATAAACAAATTGCTAACACACCCATAAAATGTTCAATTCTATAATGGCTCACTGTTTTTGTATGATAGCTAATAGAATGTTTAATTCTATGAGCCATGAATGTTCATTTTATGAGCTATTAATGTTCATTCTATCATAGAGTGTTCAATTCTATGAGCTATGAATGTTCGTTCTATCATAGTATGTTCAATTCTATAATGGCTCATAGAATGATAGAATGAGCTCACAAGCTCAGAGCATGAGCTCATAATGAGCTCATAGAATGTTCAATTCTATGAATGCTCAGTATTTTTCTATGATGGCTCAGTGTTTGGGCACTAGACTTTTGACCAGAAGGGTGTGGGCTAGATACCCACCATAAACAAGGCCCAGATCAGGTACATCTAGATATCTTGAGCAAGGAATTTACTCATATACTGTCAGCATATTGCAGTCTTCAATCATGTTGCTCTAACACAAAACTCCAAAAATCAACCTGTAATTGGTGTTGTTTACAGACTTTAATCTTATATGTTTATAGGGTTGAACAAGTCTGATTTAACCTCTAACATCCATTACCAGTCTTAAATGGCCCCCATTTTAATGTTCCATCTTGGGAAGCAGCTATACTGGATCTAATGACAGAGGAGTCTATTGTACTGCCCATTAGCAGCTGGTACATTGAAACCTGTCTTGAAAGACCACTGCTATATGAGACCACCTGTCTTGTGAGACCATATTCACAGCACACAAATTAAATGATTGCATGTATATAGCATTCTGACCTGTTATGAGAGACTACCTGTCTTGAGAGACCATACTTTTATGGCAGAATGGATGGTCTTTCAAGACAGGTTCTACTGTAAAAGAAATTTGTGTGGATTGTTGCATACATATGTAGCTACCCAATGTCTTTATTTGTCTTTTTAGTACCGAAGGCTCTGTGAAGAAGCAGATAATGGCCTGGTGACAGAAGAAATGAAAGAACGTTTGAAATTGAACTTTGAAATACCAAGTCCCTCACAGGATGCCGATGTGGAAGATCAGTTCTCTTGCAAGTCTTCTCCGGATGTGGATGAGTAGCATTATCAACATGTCATGAATTGACATGTAACGACTTTCTGTAATGAAACAAACAAGTCACAAACAGTTAAAAGCTATATTTTTTGGAAAATAGCACTATCGTAACAAAGAGTTGATCATATTAATTGTGATGACAAACTGTGACAGGCTGCTTGAACATCCTGTATATTACATAGAACTTGAAGAGGGACCTGTGTCTGTGCTTTTCAAGACATCTTTCAGAAAATGTGTTCAGTCAAAGAGTTTTCTTGACACTGCATGATAAGCCAGTCAGATCACTTTTACAAAAAAGGTTTCCAGTGTTCCAGATTTTTACACAAGTTTGTGATGTTCTGACAGAAATTAGTACAATTTGTGATAAATTCTTGAGTTCCAATTGGCCAACTACAGGGACACGTTTTGTGGCAGTGCACACATTTCTCCTGTCTAGGGGATAATATACATGTCAAGTAGATAGGAACATATTGGCCCAGTTGGAAATGTATACATTAATACTGGGATTGAGTAAACATTGATGTGCCAAATATAAACTCTTGTTGATCTGTATTATTGGAGCAATGTATCAAACACTTCTCACTCTTGGAAACACACACACACACGATTTAATAACATGCATTTAAAAATATTTGAATTGTGTTAAAGTCAAGTCTTAAAAAATCAAATTTGTAAATCCTGATGGTTTCAAAAGTTGACGTAATACTTTTTAACACAAGATCAGTGGCAAAACCAGAACTCAGAGATATTGCTACTCATGCTCTATTGTACATCCAGGGAGATAACTGCTACTACTGGTCTCCCCTGGCAAAAAAACTTTCCTGAAAGACAAGTGGATCTGTACATTACTACTAATTTTTTTTAATGCCATAGCGTTGTTACTGTTATTAGTAACAAAAAGTATATTTAGTTAAATAGAAAGGATATTGCGCCATAGACATGGAGGGATTGGAATCCTTCCAGGCCAAAAAGATTGATACATGTAACACTGGGCATTCATCATATGTAGTTTTTGTCATGGTCACCTAACTTGTTGGTATTTTTCTTTGAATGATTTTCAATAGATACTAAATATCATTGTGATGTTTGAAGAAAATGAACATGCTCCATTCCATTGCTCAAAATTTCCTTATTTTCCTTAAATGCAGAAATAGTTATTCACATAAAATATGATAGAAACTGTTTAGATCTAAGTGAGACATTTTATGTCTATTCTTAGAAATTACTGTTCAAATTTGTATCTCAGATTCAGTGAATAATGCACACACTGCATTCCACACACCCATTTCAGATAAACCTGCAAGTAGATTTAGTCAGTCTCTATTCCTTATTTATTTCCAATTTTTTTGAGTAAATGTTTTATATAGTGAAATGTATTCATTATTATAGTCTTGCAGTTTTTTATTAAGGATTCAGACATTCTATACTTATGACATAGTGTCCATTCTCATTTGCCAAATATAGTCTGTGTTACTAATAATAGTAACCTACTTGATGGTATTACTTAAATCAGTAGCAGAGTATAGATCCATAGTCTTTTATTTAAATTTCCTATGGAAAGAAAGTTACCTCTAATTCAGTTAAATGATTATACTGGCTAGTAACAATCTCCCTTTCCTGCTTTCAAATGGAAATCACCAAATAATTCATGAAATAACATTTCAGATGTTATATATTCTCATATGACGTGAAACAAAGTTCAAACAATATTATTAAGACTATAGAGCAAAAGATGTATAATCAATAAAAAGGTCCATGAACAGCAGAAAATAAGTATCATCCTTTAATCTGATAAAATTTATAATAATAAAAGCCATGAATAGCAATCCTAAATAATCCTAACATTAGTCATGAATAATATAACCTCAAAAGAAATAGAGAAAGGTCAATAAATTTTTGAACAAATTTCAGCACTGCCAAACAGCTTAGTTGATGGTATTAATATTTTTATAAATTGTCTTATCCAAGGAGAACACTTCAGATAATTTCCCTTTTGTAAAAGAGGGCCAGTTTGTATGCAAATAGCTTTCATTATTGCTTTAGGACAGAAATACAAAACACTGTATATTTTAAATGAACTTGAATCCAGTTCTACTTTAATTGAAATTACAGGTACTACTTCTTGTGTTGAAATAGTGTAAACTTTGAAATTTGATCTTGAAACATGTAAGTGCTGTGTTTTGCTGAATTTATCACAGATAATATGCACAGATTTTGCAAAAAGATTGAACACTATATTTCCAAATGACCTAAAGTCTTCTAAAAGAAACTAAGAAATATAGTATATTGTCATATTGTCTATAAAAAAAATTGTACACTTTTGAATAATTATGAGCATAACAGATCATTGAAGATATAAAAAATAACATTTGTCTAAATTTTAGTCATTTCATTTTCAAAATCATCATAAAAAATAGTCTAATAGTCTGTTTTCTCAATACAAAGAAAAAGTATTAGGATGAAAAATTATATTGATTTTTATGGAGCTATTAATTAATATTTTGCTTTTGACAAATTAAAGTGTACTGAATATTTCAGACAATATGGTCAATTTTATGGTAAAATTTATCCAGTTATCACTAAAAATATCTTATTGAAAGGTGAGTATTCATTTTATCTTGGTTTTATTTATTAGTTAACTTGTACATTAAAACATGTTTGATATTTTCAATATATATTTGTCAACAGTTCTTTAAAGGGTTATAAAATATTTTGCTTGTGGTATAAGGATGAGAAATTATTGTGTTCTGATAATTTTGCAGATACTTATACATAGTGGGTATTATTGTTTGTACAGTATAGTGCATGTACATTTTATATAGTTTGTAAACTTTGCTACCAGTATGTATATATATATATATATATATATATATATATATATATATATATATATATATATATATATATATATATATATATATATATATATATTTGTTACACACACACATACAAACACATGCACACATTGCATTTATAAGGTTTTGTTTCCACTATGTATGTATGTATGTATGTATGTATGTATGTATGTATGTATGTATGTATGTATGTATGTATGTATGTATGTATGTATGTATGTATGTATGTATGTATGTATGATGTATGTATATATGTATGTATTTATATGCTAATACAATAGCAGAACCATAGAGCCAGTATTGTGATGATGGACTGTAACCCTAAATAAACAGCCTTATTGCATTTAAAAGCAGAACAAAACAAACACCAAACATGCAACCTTGCTTATTACTAACTTTTAAGAAGTCATAGCTTTGCCTTGAAAACATTTTTGCCTTGGAAGGACTACAAGTCCCATTACATGCCATCTTTTTTCTCTGTTTCTGAATTGTCATAGTTGGTTTCAAATTACCATTGCACATGATATCAAGTGCTACATCAAAACCTATATTGATGCAATCAGCCTTAAAAATCGATACAGAGTGGTTCTTCAAAATGGACTTTGGTTGCCTAATACACATAACACTTTTTCTTTGCATATGATTTACTCTTAAAAGATCAAGGCTCTCATAAGTCAAATTTTTGAAATCTGAAAAGAAGTTGGTTAAACCAGGAGGTGTGGTCGCCCTTGAACAGTCATATGATACTGTTATCTGTTTAATTATTACCAGTCCTCATTTCTTCATAAAATAGTTGTTAAAAGATTCTTTTTGCTAAAGGTAGGTCCTCTCATAAAACCAAGTCAAATGTTTTGTCAAAATTTCCTAAAAGAGTAATTAGCTAAAAATAGCTGGAATGTTGTAGCCTGCATGCCCTTTCAAGGAGAAACCATGGTAACAACTTGAATATAGCTTGCTATTGGAGGCCAGTTGATTGCACAGATTGAATGGAGTGATTGAACTTCATGTGACAGGAACTTTATCAATTTTTTAGGTTGTTTTCTGATGCAGTACTAGATACAATTTGCAATGCACCATACTGCCTTCATCTTACTACTGTTAAGCTTAGTTGTCTGAAGCATGCACCTCTGCCATTCAGTGTCATCTCACCTGTCTGCATGGGTTTCATGATGGGTTTGGCCATTGTGGATATGTCAGACAGCTTGCTAGTAGTTTCCTATGGCTCTGTGGTTCTTTTTGGGATTATCTTGGGTTCTTTCTCAAGTAGTTAAACTTTATACCATTTATAGCTGATCCTGTGCTGACTAATGGTATTAAACCCACAACAACAGAATTTGTTAGGATACAAAAACATAATATTTGTTGTTGTTGGTTTAATGCCACAAACAAACCATGAAGTGAATTTACTGTAATGGTGCTTTTAATGATTTTGATGCACATTGATTCTTTACTTTTTCATATGAAAGAGTGTCTGGGAAATGTTGATTGACTTCATGACAAATTTAATGACATGTCACACACACCTTGTATTTTTTCTAAATTAAAAGGATTGTTTTTTTTTTACAAGCCTTCATATTACTCAGTTTGATCAATGATATCGGTGGCGCTCTACAGTTTCATATTTAGCATAGGGTTAAAATTTTAAAGTAAAAGTGTTTCCCCGAGTTTCCTCACTAGTTATACTGGTTATTTAAAAGAGACTTTGTATATCTTAGGTATTGTTCAAAGAACCTTTAATTCCCTTCATTTTGATGTATGATTAATGGATGTAATATGGGTTAGAGAGTATACAGCTTGGCCTTACTCCAGATGTGCACCTTTCAAAAAGTGCTAGCTCCATTTGCTCATTTTCGCTTCTCAAACTTCAGAGGTAAATTGTAATCAATAGAGCCGATAACTTTTTTTACATTTTATGTATTTGGTAATTCATTAATTGCACTTTTAGAAGCTGGTATTGTCTAGTTTGGCAAAATTCATTTTTCATATTTTAATAGCTGCCAAGAATAGTGTACTTAAGACAAATTCAGGTTGATTTTTGGAGCACAAGGGAGTTGTCATTTTAGTTAGCAGTGTCCTAAGATCATTTAAAATTTCCAAAAATACAATATCCAAAGAAATTTCAGCCACATTACATAAAAGTAGTATATAGGTATGCCAACATTGTCTTAACTATGCATGTTTAAAATGCAAACAACTTCACCTTACATACATCACTCTCTTGCAAGTACATAATAACTGGTGAGCACCACCATTGCAAGAAATCCGAGTCAGGGTAATTCTAAAATAATTGTTGATAAGGATTCCATACATGTTAATGGATAGAAGTTGGTTATAATTAAAAGTAAGATTGTAGATGATAGTTGTATTATTTTTTTTTGGATGCTAATTAATATCATCAGTATGTGTTAAGATTTTTTATAGACTTGCCCTTGACCTTTTACAACTTAATTGTATTACAAATATTGGGCAACTTGAAAACGTTTAGCTATATTTAATACTATTATTTTATATCTGTACATTTATAAATTACAATCACTTGTTCATTTTTTTAATTAAACTTATTTCTGTTTTATTATTTGCAGTAAGGTGTTAATGGAAGAAAGGGTTGGGTAATTTATAGTGGGTATGGTTTGGTATAAAACAACGGAAGCTATTGTCCTTTATGTACTAGGTTTATTTCCATAAAAAGTTATATGATAAGCTTTTGAATTACTTTTTGTTATGCTTTGGTTTGGATTTAACATAAGTTTTAACAAATTATTGGCTGGATTTTGCCATGGGAATGGAAGCTAAGTGCCTTTACCAAGGACTCAACAAGGCAGCCAACCTGGCCTGGCCTGGCCTGGGGTTGTGGAGTGGGACATTAAACCCATGACCCTTCAATTTCAAGTCCTTTGCTCTACCAGCTGAACTAAAGCTGCTTCCTTTTCAAGCTGATTAAAGGTGGCATGTTCTTTAAAAGAAATTGTTCCTCTTTTCAAACAAATAAGTCAATGAATGGTTATATCTCCATTTCTAGAAATATACATCATTGAATGGTAATACGGTATTTTGGTATTATATCTGTTTCCAGAAATATGCATCTGTGAATGGTTTTATTTCCATTTCTAAAAATATGCATCTTTGATTTCTGTTTTTTTAAAAGAATAATATAGAAACAGCTTCACACAAGCATAAGGAAAGTCGCAAACTTTTCTCCATAGTTTTCATTAAATAGTGATCATAGTTCCCAAACATTGTACAGGTTTGAGAAATGTTATTAAATAGGTTTTCTGATTGGGAAAATTAGACTCTGCTGAAGAATAGAACATTAACTGACTTTGAACTACAAAAATCGAGAGTTTTATGAGAAATAGCTGTTTAATACAGATACCATATAAATTATTTTGAAGTTGTTTATTTTTATTTAGTTTTTAAAATTTATGGATTGGGTAAGTGGTTCTATCGCTCAAACATCAAAATCATTGTTCTTTATGTCTTAAAGGTTGAGGTTTTGTAGCAACCATAAAATCAGAGAAAATTGACATTATCTCAAAAAGAGTAAAGTTATTCTTTATTTATAGGTTACTACATTTGTATGGTAAAATCTGAGCATTTATTTTTCTTGTGGATCAACTTGGGAGTAAAGAATTAGTCCGAAAAAACGAGTTTTTAATTTCCTTTACAAATGCAGTAACCTTTTCACTACTAGTATATTATCGTTTTGCTTTTCTACCTAACTCTTAATTATAAAAAATACACTACAAGAATCAAAGTGATTCAGTATCAGCTTTATTCCCAAATAAACACAATTGTTGATTCATCAGTACACAGTAACAATATAAATGCGCACATATTACCACCCAGCGACCTTAAGTTTTGTCTTCTTAGCGTTGAAATGCGTAGTCATATTGTGAATGAAACAACCTTTTCTGTTGGTCTGGAATGGATGGACTTTGTTTTCCAGTTGATCCAGCCAAGTTCATCTTTCTGCTTGTGATGGACTGGATTTATTGGGTCAATTCATTCAGTATGCAAATAATTTGAACAGTTGAATCCGCTGCATCTGTGTTTTTGTTCTGTCATTAATTACCTGGAATTATAACTTGGGAAAAATACGAATTCTTTTACATGAAATTATCCAGAAAGTACATCCTGAAGAAATTTAACTTTCATAAAATAAGCATATTCTTATTACCAGCTACAGAGTTGTATATTTAAACCCAATTAATTGCACGCTCATTGTTGGAGTTACACAAGATTTGACCTGTATGGATTCTTTCTCCAGGCTAACATTGTATCAAAGTACTTAAACTGGGAAAATTGCACAGTAGGTGTTGTGTGACTGTCCATTTAGCCAGCGGAAATAAGATTTCATCGTCATCCTGGCTTGTTGACTCTGGTGTCCTTAGTTTCTACCAAAACCGTCAGTTGCATATTTTTTTTTTCCATCGAATTTAGTGCTCTGGTTGACTTTTCAAAGGGCATGTCACTGACAGATATGCGATTGCAGTTAACCTCAATACGCTTTTATATACAGTACTATTTTTATTATAGACCCTCGAGAGCACTGGTCAGAGTTTGAAATATTATATTTGCAAAAGGTACGAATATTTCTCTTAAATAGTTTTAAACGGCCCAAATGGTATTTTCAATTACTGCGTCGCTCGCGATCGTACGAGAATATCACTTTCATTTGTTTGCTTGTTTGAAAGTTTCATTTCTGACTCAGTGAAATCTTCCACATAATTCACTTTATCATCTGCTTTCAAATGGACGAAACAGCGTGTTTAGTTATCCACAAAGAAGTCTAATAATTCAAACGCAAGATCTTCTACTAAATGAGCGTGCATTGTTTGTTTACAGAGTAGTTGCTAATACATGGCTCTATGTCTAGACACCGTGTCTTGCAGTGTGAAACCGTGTGGTATGGAAAAATACTGAAAATGTAAAGTTAACTGAAAAAGAAATGAGCATATAATAAAGGCTCTTATACAAGCATTCCTTATGTATGAAATAACATACACCGCATGGCATATAGTTTGTAAATTTGAAATGAGCACAAAATATTGTATTTATTACACGACAATTTGTGAAGATTTTACTCGGTGCATCTATAATATATTGTTGAAAAAACGACACTGAAATGCATTTAGATGCCTTGAACATTATGGTATTTCGTTACACTATACTATACATTATTTGTGACATCATGAACGTTTACGCGCAATTTAATATCGACAAGATATTTTGTAATTTCGTCAGCCTAGACAAAACAGAAGTTTTGTGATAAAATTTAAAAAAAAAAACGTAGAAAGTAAATCCAAATTTTTTTCTTCTGTACATGACTAATGTCAAATGAACATACAGAATAACCCATTGTGAGTCATGCATTTGGCATCACTCACATGCAAACTGTTGCAATTTGTTTACCACTGTGGAATAAATATTTCTGATCTGATTTGAACCAAACTTGGAATGTGCTGTTATAACATCCAATTCTTGGACAAGTTCAATAATGAGTGAGAACCATGGGTACTAATGAGATGAACTTACACCTGATTGGCTGACCTTGTTTCCATCGTGGTTTGCCTCGTTCTGATCCAGTTTGATCAAACTTGGAATATATGCGACTTAAATTACTAAGATTTTTTGAGGACAGTTATGAGCAAGGATCATTGCGTATTAATGAGGTGAGTTTGCATCTGATTGGCTGAGTTTGTATAGGTACACATTTATGAGCAAGACCGACGCTTATTAATGAGGTGAATTTACATGTGATTGGCTGAATTTGTATAGGAATATAGTTATGAGCATGATCCATTCCTCTCCATCAGATTTGCCGAACTTGTCAACACTTTAATGACTATTTCTGATCATAGTTTTATCACATTTGCTTGATATGTTCGTATCAAGGTAAATAAAGCTTTTAAAATGAGCAAGATATAAGCATAATTATAAGGTCTTGCATTCATCCTTTTACAGTTTGAGATTATTTCTGACCAGGTTTATATCAGATTTGGTTATGAAAATTAGGCCAATAACAATAAGGTGTTAGATGATTTTTATTACAAGTTGGATACATGCATTTTAATTAAGCCATACTGCATATGATTAAATGATGCCGGTTTGTTTAACACATCTAAAGATTGTGTTTGTTTGATAGATACTTGATCAAACTTTGTAATTATGCCTACATCATAAAGCTCTTGGTTGAATATGATTTTGAAGTGAAATTCATGCGCTTTCATGACATAACCTTGCTTCTCTTTTTCAAGATTCTGTTTTTGCCAGACCTATCAAAACAACCTAGTATAATAAATTAATTGTCAAGACAGCAAATTTAAATCAATGATTATCAAGGCAACCTCTCACATTCAATGATTTTTCAAATATGCATGGTCTACATACTGTAGGAGTGCAGCAATAAAGTCTATTTACGTAAATAATGTTTTATCACATGACTTTGTAATGGTACAATTTTTGTTATTGAGAGTAATGAAACTGTATCATATTGTGATACTTGTTGTCAAACGTCATATAAGTCATTATAACCCATGTTTTGAATACTTGCAAGAATACATTTTTAAACGTTTTATACTATTTCGATGAATGAAGTTAACTTCGTTTATCTTTAGAAATATAGGTAAAAATTGCATTTGTATTCATATGAAAGGAAATGCAATGAAGCCTAAATCTTTTCCTCACCAAGATTTGGTAAAAATAAAAAAAATCAACTTTTGCATACATTTCTTGTGAAATAAGCGTTATTGTAAAATATTCTTATACATCATTTTTTCCCCTATAAATACACATTTTAAATATAAATATGTTCTGTTTTTGTTTTTAAATAAAACTTTGTTAGATAAAGCATCCATTTGCTATCTTGCTCTTTGTTTGTTGGATAAAGCATCCATTTGCTATCTTGCTGTATGTTGTACAGATTTTTTTAAAATGAATTAATGAAACTCAGAAAGGAAGTTTGTCACAACCGTTGGTGAATTCCTGACAAATGTACATCCAATCAGATGATAAAATTATTATTTTAAAAACTTGCATGGTATTCATTGTTCTAAGTTTAGATTAAACGACATATACATATATGCTGTGATAAGGCAAAAAGGACAACATTCTTTCTATTATATCAAAGTGGAGGTATATCTATAATTTACTGATAAGAACCAGAGATTAATCACTACATCATTTTTCCTAACATTTGCGTCAGAAGTTTCTATCTTACTGAAGTACAACCGGCTGAAAAAAAAATCATGATTCTCTATACAATATTATGTATACCGAGTGCAAAAAATATTGTAAAGCAAATTGGGCATGATCCAAACACAGCACTTACCACAAGTTGACGTTCATTACAAACGGATTTCTAGATTATGACAAACAAGCGAGCTAACATTTAAATTTTATCATTTTTGTATGGAAGATTAATTTTAAGATTCCGGCAGTGATTTTTTCGGGTAATAAACTTGTATATTTTATCTTATACCTTTTTCTCTACTATGACATTGCAATTCCATGGTAATTGACGTTTTCCAAGAATATTTAAGAAATTAGTATATGTACATTTGTTTCCATGACAAATAATAGGAAAATAAGAGGTTTTAAACAACCCCTAGTGTATCTATAAATGTTAAACTGTCTGACATCTGCTTTATAGCGTAAATACAAAGGCCCCTTAGCCAGAACGCTTTGTGTTGAACTTGGTCAATATTGTCTTAATGTTGTTTCCTGATCTTAGTAATGGCGACCATCTTTGATAGTGGAACATTATCATTTGTATAAATCAGAAACTTTTTTCCCCTTTGAAAGCTTTATTTCAAGACAGTTGCCTTAATATACAAACTTAACCCCATGAAACCAGAATGATTTATGTGATCTTTTGTCCTATTTGTTTCCAAGGTTTTCAGCAAGTCAAATGAATGATTTTCCATTTTTTTTTGTTTGTCTTGGCTGTCATATTTTATGGTGGATCTCCTCCATTTATAACATTTTGCATCTTCATAACAGAGCACTTTCTGTAATTTTTAATCAGAATTTTTCGAGCAGTGTCTGAGAAGAAAACATTTAGTTTTGTTTGTTCAGTTTTTTAAAAAATAAATTGCAATCATTGCATTATTTATATAAATCTGAGAAGTCTTTACGTCGGGATGCTTTTCTGTACAGTTTTATCAAATTACGTTAATTGATTCTTTTGGAAGACAATGTAACTGTTTCACTAAGTTTACTATCGGAGGCCATAGTTCATAGAAAATTAAAAAAACGTTTTATCAGTTTTCAAGTCTTTTGATACCGGAATGCTTTCTGTCAAAATCATGCTGGGCAGTTTTCGAGAAGCGGTTATTTACAGTCATGCTTTCTGTAAATTTTGATAATATTTTCTTCGGCATAATTTGAGAAAGTGTTTAAAGGTGTTATGTTTGGGGGTGTTTTTTTCTTGTCTGTTTTTTCTTCAGTTTTAATAAGGATTGCCATATTTCTTAACGAATTTGCATCATCTGTAAAATAATTTTAAAACATTATATACATTAGGACTTAAAGTCAAATTTAGTCATATTATTTTGATATTTTTTTTTCGAAAGTCGTTTCGGGTCCCCTATTGGACGAGTGGTCTAAAGAACTATCCGTTGCCTATCAATGCCATCTCACCTCTGTCTGCGTGTGTTCGAGTCTAGGATTCGGCGAATGTGGATATGTGAGAAAGCTTGTCGGTAGCTTCTCATAGGTCAGTGATTCTTTCCGGCGATTTCCCGGTTTCTTCCTCCACCATTAATACTGACCGCCATATATAGCGTTTCGTGTGCTGAAAAATGGTGTTAAGCCCAACAACAACAAAAGTCGTTTCGAGTTTTTCTAGTTTTAGTAACTGTGGCAATAATTTATTGGGGCTTGGGGTTGACATGGCTTCACCCCATAGACCTCAAATATGGATTCCATCCTACAGACTTCTCATCTTCCTTTTCAGCCCCATTACCCATCCCCATATTTCTGGATCCTGCATTTTTTTTTACTACAGTCAAAGCCATCACTTTAATTTTTTTTTGTTGCCAAGACAACTTTTGAATGTTTACAATAAAGTAAACAAAGCTATTATGTGAATCAATATCTTAGTAAAATATTTTCGCATATAAGACCTATATTGCCTTCCATTTCCGATATATCATTTTCTTTATTGTTTTCAACACTAGGTCCTCAAGATAGGATAGATATACTATATAGCACAGTGTATATCAAACACACACACACACACACACACACACACACACACATATATATATATATATATATATATATATATATATATATATATATATATATATATATATATATATATATATATATATATATAATTTCATTATTTCCACGAAAATGCAGTACCCTTTTTTGATCTGGTGTAAAGATAAATGAGCTCTACTTTGAAATATTTAATTATTATATTGGCAATGCAAGTTCGCATTATGTTGCTTCGTATGTATAGACAAGAATGCCCTTATCTGCTGCAAAATTGTGGTTTATTTCCTTTAAAGCAATTTGAGAGAGAGAGAGAGAGAGAGAGAGAGAGAGAGAGAGAGAGAGAGAGAGAGAGAGAGAGAGAGAGAGAGAGAGAGAGAGAGAGAGTATATATTTTTTTTCCCAGAAATTGTGCTCTTTCAGTCGTGTTTTGGTACGCACTGCTGTTTGGAGAACGCATTTTTTTATTTAATTTTATCCATGTATTTGGAACGTACGGATCATTTTATTTTAAAGCTATTTCAGAGTGACCGCGTGAAAATTGTGGTAAAAAAATTAGATAAAATTTTGCAATTAAATTTCTGAATGTAACGTCCGAAACAAATTCCATTTACTTTTGTCATCAAGAAACTTGCAGAAAAACTTTCTTTTTATGCCGTCATTTATTTCTTTATATGCCGTCTTTTATTTCTTCATCTTTCGTCTTGTATTTCTTATTGCGATATTCTTAAAAATTTTACACCCCTTTTCGATGTTAGTCGACCTCGGAACACGCTACAGGATGCCATTATTTAGGCAATAAGACGGCAACCAAAACAAAAAATAATAACAAATCGGGAAAGGCATTTCGTATTGTAATTTGTAGAATTATGTTTACACCAACTGTGTGTATTCCGAGTATTTAGGCCAAAAGAAGAAATGAATATGGAGGAAGTGTAAATGTTCCACAAGATTAATTGAAAAACTTTGGAATATATCAGCCAGATAAAAATCAAAGTCATTGTATGACGTTTCAGCGCTATATATTATCGATTTCTTAAATAGCGCAGAGAAAATTCAATACAACATATATATATATATATGTATATATATATATATATATATATATATATATATATATATATATATATATATATATATATATATATAAAAAGAAGGATGAGAAAAATCTGCAAAACTTTGTCGCACACATACACGGGTGTAATTGTCTCCTCATTTTGCAAAATGATAAAATATTTTAAATTTGTTAAAATAGTTACCTATTGCTGACTTCTAATGCCAGTCATTTAATCTTTTAATGACGTGATACTAGTTTTAATTTATTCAAAGCACACACTCATTGTGGGTCATTGTTGAGTTCAATACATAGTGAATTTACTTGACTTCACAGCTTAGCAAAACAATCTAGTCAGCAAAAGAAAAGACCTTGATTGTTTTTGTTTTTTTTTACACTTCGATTTGAAATATCCCTACGTGAATTCTATAGTATTTTGCAGCACTGAAATCACTGAGAAAGCCAATACGTATTGCGGTTGAGCGATATATCAGATGCCATCTAATACACAATGCAGCGAACATAAATGCAACATATGCTTGAAAAATTCTTTCATTTTTTTTTAAAGGCTGGTTTATTAATATTTTTACAATTTAGTTGGTGGTTCTTTCCGTTGATTTCCGGTTTCTTCCTCCACCATTAATACTGACCGCCATGTATAGCCTATTGTGAGCTGAAGAATGGCGGTAAGCCCCACAACAATTTACTCACTTATACTTTTTCAATAAATTTAAATCCTGATTAAAGCATTAGAAAAGCCTTTTGAGTTTCGTTGACCTACAATTCAATTGGCTGGAATGCGATGGAAGCAAGGAATGCCAACATCGGTTAGAAGGATATGTATCTTGAACGAAACAAAGCTTTCTAAATACTTCCTTCTGTATTGTTATAGATTACTTCAATTCGTTATAGAACCAGAGTCGAATTTAGGATTAGTGTGAAAAGTTCCAATGCCCAGAACTGTCCTCTACTCTATTCGTCGATAACAGGCATGGACACAACAGTTAGATTAAGAAATAATTAAATTATTATTATGAATTAATTATTAAAATTTTTTAAATAAAGATCATGAAAATTAAAACAATTATGACTGATATGGAAACACAAATAACTCTACATATTCAACATACAAAACAATTCAAGAGCCAAATTATGCACTTTTCAATTGCTCTTACGTATGGACAGTGGAGATCTAATTTTAATAAGATTGACCATTTGCTCGTGATTTAATGTAATCATAGCAGATTATCGACAGCCTGTCCACTATGCATTGGTTTGTGAGTGCTTTATAAATGGATAAATATTATTAGACAATACAAAATGCATTAGAAGTAAGTTATTTTACGTTTGTACTTTCAATAAAAAATATATGAAAATGTGGGAATCAGTCTAGAATGGATAATATACATATCGGGTAGGTACGATTTATATGGTTAAGATAAGTTGATTAAAATTTAGGAATATGAATCATTTGAGAGCCTATCATATTTGGAACAAAACTAAATGAGTGAAGACAAGAAATGTATGAGTTTGACTGATCAAGATTGTCTGACAATGAAATGCAACATTGTAATAAATTTCTATTTTACATGTGTGCAAAGGGATATAACTCTAAACTCTCAACCTTATGGTAATTTAAAACAATCTTTTGAGAGCTTATCCTATTTGTAACTGAAAAAAGAGTATGTTTAATGATGGAATTTCAATTATTTTGCAGGCTTGATTTTGGAGCACAAATTATTTAAGGCACTCACCAGTTATTATGTACTTTTGAGAGAGTGATGTATGTAAGGTGAAGTTGCTGGCATTTGCACAGTGGAAAGAATATTGGCATACCTATATGCTACTTTTATATAATATGGCTGAAATTTCTTTTGATATTGTACTTTTGAAAATTTTAAATGATCTTAGCACACTGCTAACTAAAATGACAACTCCCTTGTGCTCCAAAAATCAACCTGAATTTGTCTAAAGATCTCTATCCTTTGCAGCTATTAAAATTGGGAAAAGTAATTTTGCCAAACTAGACAAAACCAGCTTCTAAAAGTGCAATGAATGAATTACCAAAGACATAAAATGTAAAAAAAAGTTATCTGCTTTTTTTTTTACAATTCACCTCTGAATTTCGGAAAGCGAAAATAAGCAAGTAGAGCTAGCACTTTATTGAAAGGAAAACATCTGGAGTAAGGCAAACCTGTATACTCTCTAATCATTATTACACCCATCAATCATACACCAAAATAAAGGGAATTAAAGGTTCTTTGTGCAATATCTAAGATATGCAAAACTTTTTTCTTTTAAATAGGCATTATAACTAGTGAGAAATCCCAGGTAACGTTTTTTTTTCTGTAAAATTCTAACACTGCTAAATACGAAAACTATAGAGCGCTACCTAGATTAGTTCCCAATTCTTAAGGTGGAGATTTGTAAACTCGCTTCAAACATGGAATATAAAAAAAATGCCATGGGACATATGCTTTCTCCACAAGCAAGCTGTCATGAAGGATGGGTCTCCACTGATGAATAAAGCTTGATGACGAGAATCCATAAATTACTGTATATTTAATAGGGTGTTTCCATGGGTTAACAAGACGAGCTAGATTAGAATCTCTAAAGACCATTAAATGGGTTCTGCATATGCATGAACAATTCAGTTAACTATGGATGCAGAATTCTGGCTCTAATTGTGCAAAATTAATTCCTATTGCCTATCTCGATGATCTTCAGTGCGATATTACTCTGATATGGCAAATGTTGCCATAAATTGAGGTGGGGAGTGGAGTGTACAGAGTGCAGGGCTTTGACTTTACTAGATGGGGTTCATAATATACATCAATTTGTTACAGTTTTTGAAATAAAATATATAAAATTCTGAGAATTTACAATTTATATGATAAATTTGGTATGTTGGCAAAGTGATACTCTATAGCAGCATTTTGAAACATTAGGCATCAGATACCATGACTTAGGTCTCTACCATTATCATGATGTCCCCTCATTACCTTGTGTCATATCAATTCTGGTCTGTGAACATTCCAGAGCTTCATAGTTTTGTATTTTAGCTTGAATATGTCTAACACACTTTACTTTAAAATCATATGTGATCTTATCTATAACTAATAAATGAGTGAAGACAAAATAGAGAAAGTATGGGTTTAGCTGGAAAAAAATGGTACAAAATGGAAATATAACTTTTAGTAAAAAGGATCTTTTGAGAGCTTATACTACTGTTAACGGAAGAAAAGAGAAAATGTTTTGACAGAAGTTTAGCCACATTACATAATTGACTTTGGAACATTCATCACTAAAACTGCCACCCAATTCTTTAGTTGCAAAACTTAAACATTTAAAACATGAAAATCACAAAAATGCAGTAGGACATGTGGCTTTTCATCTCCATAAAGGATAGTATATTCAAAATACTGAATTATAGTGAATGACATGAACTTGTGACAAGGATGTGTCTATATGTTTGATCAAATTCATTCAGAAATAAGTTACTGAATTTTTAATATGGTATTCCCATAGGTTTACTATCAGAACTGAATTTGATCAGTGAGTCATTTTAATGGGTGAAAGGGAAGCTTTAGTTGATAAACAATGACACCAGCTTCAAATAAACAATGACACCAGCTTCAATAATATTACTATTGTTTTATTGGTTCACAACATATATTTACCTCAAAGTGTATATTAGTTCATTCATGAATTTTTCCTATCTAGCTCTTGCAGGAAATGAGACTTATCCCATTATGGGTCACTGACAGGATTCTTTAGAATCATCAATTTCTACTTTCCTTAGAAACATTTCTTTGTTCTGAAAAAAATTTAACATATATTACAGTCCTTACAATAATGTTCATTGCAACAATATGTACCATTAATCTTTACAACAAAGTTACGTATCTCATAAAGTCCGGACTCGTGCAAGAAATAATATATTCGGCATGAAATTTCAGAATCGTTAGTTACAAAAAAGAACCATCAAGACTGGCAAAATGAGAATATTGTTTGGCAAATTTATGTAGGGCCATGTTTGCTTTTAATATGCTTTTTCAAGTCATATGATGCTTTGTACTTTTTAACACAAAGATGACATTTGTGTGGTCGTTCCTCACTATGAACTTTTTTGTGAGAGTTCAAGCTGATAATATCCGGAAATCTTTTGTCACAATCAAGACATTCAAATGGACGAATAGTGCTGTGTAGACGTTCATGTGATATTAAATGAGAGTGACGCTTGAAGGTCTTCCCACACTTTTCACATTTGTGAGGTCTGCCACTTAGGTGAATTTTCATGTGCGAGTTCAATATGTTTTGGGTTGTGAATGCTTTTGGGCAAAGTTCACAAGGAAACTGTCGATCTCCAGTATGAACCTTTTCATGAAGGTTTAGCTTAGCCTGCGTGGCAAAAGTCTTTCCACACTCTTTGCATAAGTAAGGCTTTTGATCAATGTGTGTTTCTATATGCTTCTTGAGAAATTTCTCAAGCACAAAAGTCTTCTCACAGTGATTGCATTTGTACCTCTTTTCACCATGCAATTTTCTGTGAGCTGCCAAATTACACGACAAAGTAAACTTTTTTCCGCAATCGGAACATTCATAATTCCTTTCTCCTGTATGAATAACTATATGTCGCCTTAAAGAATTCTTCACTCGAAATGATTTCTGGCAAATGTCACATTTGAATGGTTTTTGACCAGTGTGTATTCTTGTATGTTCAAGAAGGTATTGCTTGAGCCGGAATGACATTCCACACTCATCACATTTGTATGGTCTCTCACCAGTATGCCTCTTCATATGAGCTCTTAAACTTTCAATGTTTTTAGAAATACTGGAACAAATGGAACAAACCTGAGGTCCACTGCCAGAATGACATCTTCTCTGATGCTGTTTTAAATCTGCTACCACTAAAAATGTCTGGTCACATTGTTCACATTTATTCAGCTTGCTTCCACCATGCTTCAACAAGTGTCTCTTAAGTGAATTCGAGTGAGAAAATGCTTCACTGCACTCTGAACATTTGTATGGCTTTTCTCCAGAATGCACCCTATAATGAGACTTAAAATCTTCCACAAACCAAAACCTTTTGCAACACACATCACATTTGTATGACTTGGCTCCCTCGTGTTTTGTATTATGCGACAACAGACCATCACGAGTCTTAAAAGATTTGTTACACAAATCACAAAAGTATGAATACTCTTTGCTATGGGTTTTGAGATGGTGTTTTAGGGATGACTTCGAATGAAATGACTTTTCACATTCATCACATTTAAACAGTTTTTCTATCTCGTGTATTTTTTCATGAGTCTTCAAAGTATTGTAAAACGTGAATGAATGTCCACAAACTTTGCATTTAAATACCTTTTCACCTGTATGAATTCTTCTGTGTTGAGTCAAATAATAATGATTGCGACATATTTTACCACATTCTTTGCACTCAACATCCTGTACATGGAGATTTTTCGGGCGCTCAACATCCTGTACATGGGGATTCCTTGGGCACTCAACATCCTGTACATGGGGATTCCTTGGGCACTCAACATCCTGTACATGGGGATTCTTTGGGCACTCAACATACTGTACATGGGGATTCAATGGATCTTTGTATTCCTCCTTTTCGTGATATTTTCTACCACTCTGGGTACCAATTACATCCATGAGATTCTTGCAATCATCACGATTACAAACATCCACATTATTGTTATTATCACCATGGTTTCCAGATTTAATATTGTTGTTTTTGTTGCCTTGGTTATTAGCATATATTTGATTATTTTCATCAGAATTATTACTTCCATCATAGCAATTAATGTTATCAAACAGCATTTTTATACCACCATTATTTTCAGCATCCATGTGACTCTCCACACTGTGGTGACCCGTTTCTTGACCACAGTTACCAACATCATTTTGGTAACCAAGAACAAAGTTGTCTTCTTGTTTTACATGCAAGGGGACATAATTCTTGTCATTATTATGGTTACTATAATCAAAATTATTCTTGTCTTCACCATGTTTATTGACATCAAGATCATCTAATTGCTTTACATCATCACTGATATCAAACTGATTCACTTCATCACAATCGTCGCTGACAGCAAACAGGTTTGTGCAATCACCATGGCCACCAATTTGAAAAGTGTTCCTGTCATTGCCATGTCTACCAACATTACAATGATTTCTGTTGTTACTGTTTTTAGTTGAACCAAAGTCATTATCTTGCTGTATATTGTGGCAAGTATTACAGTGATTTATTTTATTGCCATGGTTACAGAAATTATTGTGCTTTTTATCAAAATGATTCTTGTAATTAATATGGTTGCTGATGTAACAAGTATTCTGCTGGTTTGTTAGACAAACAACGCCAAAATGATTTATCTCATCTGCGTTGTTACTAAAATCTGGATAGCTCCTACTGTCATCATGGTTGCCAATTTGATAGATATCCTCTTTTTTTATAGGGTTGTTTTGGAACGCTGTGTGTTGTTGCTGATGGACAATTGTATGGCATAAACTGGAAGGCTTGTGATCTTTGATACTATCACTATCTTCAAATACTGCATCAGCATATTTGTACTCCATCTGAAAAATTAATTTAATTGCATCTTAACTAAAATGTCAAATCAGATGTTGCAAAAAAGAAATGCCAATGTTGCTAGGCTGGATTTTTATAAATATTTAAATATTTTCTTCATGGTACATCTTCAAATTAAGCAACAGAACTCCTTAGGCAAAATAATTTAACTGACACCCCCTAAAATTAAGTTAGTACAGTTCTCAATCTTGATGATATAATGTATCCCCCAATATAAGAAAAAGCTCTGCGTAAGAGAGACTCATTCATAAATTTAGCTATTATATAGCTTAAGTTCGATTTACTGGAACTTTAAGTTGTTACTGAAGGGGATGGCCATTTGGCCAGCAATTGTAAATCAACACATGATAGTGTCAGAGCACTTTCATATCAACATATCGTATATTCCTGTAGGAAATTTATTTTCAAATTTGGAAAACTGCATATTGCTGTGTATACCTCTACACTTGCACAGAAAGCGCTAACAGATCTCACTGAAAATTTAAAAGCATCTAAATAGCTATAATTTTACTAAAGAATGTATGGAAAGTTTAATAACAAATACACCTGTATTGTTGATACAGTCTCAGACATACATATCTTTGCACTTGTGCCATATAAATTATCTAAATCAAATACTGGTAAAACTTGCAAATCATTCATACATGTATATCCATGCACTTCCAGCATGTAAATTATTTACATCAAAATACAATTGTTTTTATGCCATAAAAAACTAGTGATACTTGCAAATCAGGCATCATATCTGTACACTTCCGTGCATAAATTATCTATACCAACTTGATATCCATGCACTTCCAGCAAGTAAATTATTTAAATCAACCACTGGAACAAATTGCAAATCAATCTTCCATATCGATGCACTTCCTGCATATAAATTACCCACATAACCAATGGAACAGCTTCTCTGATAAACAAACATGCAGGAATGTAAAATACAACTTGCAAGTTAGTCACAAATATATATGACCTGATGATATGTAAATCATCGACACAACCACTTACACAACTTGCAGAGCTCAATGATTCTCACACTTTTCTCAGTTATACTGATTGCTTCTGTTCCTTTTACATACATGTTACAACTAAATCTGGATCCAATCCCAGGAATCAGACGGAACTGACAAATCTCCTGGCATACCTAAGATCCCAAATCATATCGCAAAGTCTGAAGTCTTTATCTCAAATGGTTTAGTGGGAACTGCTGGACATGGCTTGTGCATGCACGGACAGGCAGAATAAATAACAGAATCCCACTCTTTCTTGCGCTCCAAAAATGTTGGGATAATAAAAGTGAAAAGTGAAGAGTTGATCAGAGTGACCTACTTTAGCTTAACAAGTGTAGCACTAACAACACAATAAAAACACATCGAAAAAAGGGTTATAGTTATACCATAAAGCATGGAAGAGTTGGAAACATTAATATCCAAATCAAATAAAGTACAAGATTTAGAGAGGATGCATCAATGCATATTCTTTTCCATTTGTTGTGCATGAAGAGTTCAACAGCTACCTGCAACACAATTGAAACAAACAAAAGGATTGTGGGACCTCAGGGTCCAAACAAGGTCTTCTGACCCAATGGAATACTGTCTTATTTGTAGTGATTTACTCTAGAAGATAGAGTTCACAACTGGTTATATGCAAGCTGTGGCCAAATGCCATATTCCCAATCAACTAACATCATGACCCCCACCATTTTAATAGCATGTAAGTGTAAAGGGGAAAGACTTTTATTACATGACCCATATTGTTCATGTAGACAATACATTTCAGTATGCAATTAAGATTTAACTTGCTACCATGTGCTACCAATGAAATAGCATCAACTGCTATAGTTGTGTACAGTGTGACCCCGCTATAGCACGCTCCGTTATAACACGAATTTGGCTATAACACAGTTATAGTTTTGCTCCCAAAATTTCATATTCATGTACTTTTGTCATACCCGAAAAAAAATCTTTTTTAAAAGTATGAGAAAAACAAAAAATGTTCCTTATCAGTTTTGGGAAAAAATCACGTATGAATAGTACAAGATGATCGTGGTGTGGCTCCTGAAATTTTATAAGCATTTTTCTCATACATGAAATAATAGTGTTTTCTTCTTAAAATACAAAAAATGCGCAAAAGTTTTTTCAGGAATCATGCAGGGCTTCGCCAATGTTGCAAATTGTGATTTGCTTTTTTCTTATTGGCAGAAAGATATACCATCTGGTGATTCTTTTTCTGTATTGACAACATTGTTGGCTGTTTAAACTTGCATATATAACCATTGGTTTAGAATGGAGAAATTCAGAGGCCCTATGAAAGGAAGCTGCAAAGTTGATATAAAATGCAAATAAAATTTATCTATTGTTACATAACCAAATTCTTTGTCTTCATTGACAAACCATCTTAACAGTGCACTGTTACATCATGATGCGCTTATGTTGACATCTTGCATGAGTACTGTCTGTTTTGAGATGTCTGCCTTTTTTTTCAAATTTACATTTCTGGCAGCAGAGATCAATCGGACGGGCATTATCTCATAATCTATTGTTTGTCTGATTTTCAGACGATTTCGAGTAATTAATATATTTACATAGTCTGACATTTGTATGTGGATGGTAGGAAAAATTCCTCTTCTTTTCACTTAGAATTAAATCCTTCAGAACATTCACATTTTCTGTAGTAATTGCAGTCATCGGACCAGAACACCTATGTCTCTATTGTCAATCAACCATTTCTTTAAATTTCTGATGGAGGGCAGCATCACTCCAATAACACAAATGTACCCCCCTCACTTCTCACTTTTGTATTCATTCGGCTGGGAGGAACAGTAACTACAAATGACCATAAAACAGCCAATTGATTTTTTTTAAAAACTGTACCCAGATAAAATAGTAGCTGAAATTAGAAACAAAACATTACCTTTGAAGCAAAGATTGTTATGAAAATTAACTAACCAATTGGTAAAAAAGTCAGTCTCAATCATGCCATACAATTTTTTGATGTTGCCATCACAGTAAGAAACAAGCATTTGTTGAGTTCTCCAAAGCTGTCCTTTAGCAGAGACTTCAATAATGCATGCAACCTTCATCAAAGAAAGCAGACTACAATCTCCAATAAAAACAAAAAACTTTTCTTCAAAGGACCAGACTTAAATAAAAGCAATGGTAACTGATTGATTGTTTCCTCTTCCAATATAACTGGAACTCTTTTACTGTGCAGTAAAAGTTTCCTTTTTACCGGAAAAAGTTTATGTTTATGAACTCTACTGACATGTATATATAGAAACAGTATACATGTACATGTACCAATGCATATTTCTCTGAATAAATTAAAATATTATATATGCCTTCTAAGTTTTCACTACAGGTGTATTTCTCATTAAATTTGCATCAATTTAAGATAATAACTTTGCTAATGAAGCATGTATTTTTGCATCAGCATTTATTACCTACCCCCACCCCCACATTTTTTGGGGTACATGCATCATTTCCTTCATCTAAGTGACCTGGTTGCTTATAACACGGTTCAGTCTACAACACGGTTGGGTTCTCTGTCTCCCAACAACTTTTATAGTGGGGTCACACTGTACTTACGTTATCTGACTGTACCTCTGACATTCTTGATCATCACTTCAAACATCTACAATCTAAGGACCATCCTAGAATATACAGAATATTCATATACAGTATATCCTGTCTTGAAAGACCACTGCTATGTGAGACTACCTGTCTTGAGAGACCAAACTCTCAATGAACAAATTTAGTTATTGTAAAGAATTGTGACCTGCTATGAGAGACCACCCGTCAGAGGTGATCTTTCAAGACAGGTTCTACTGTACAAATATATTCATGATTTTGTCTCAACAATAGGTGTAACAACATCAGTTCGCAATATTATCTGATACAGTATTAAGCCATGAATGGATTTATGTGATGAATTCTCGAGTACAAATGCCTTGTGAATGAGAGAAGGAACTGTTAACTCAGAAATATCATGGCTTGATTGGTCTCAGGGTTTACTTCTATAATTCTTTTCCTTTGAAAAACTATGCTGTGAATTGCATTTATAATTGACCACTACTGTGAACTGTGGAAAAGAGACTTGTATTTGGGACTCTGGAGGATCATATATTTGAATGTAAATTTTCACTTCTGATGAGACTATGCTGCACAAGAATATGAGAGTACATCTACAACCTTTGTTTGTATTATGAATTGATCACCGTAGGATCAAAGGGGAATATGATGTAATGATTTCATTTAACATTTTGCAAAGGTCAATTACATAACTCATTATTTTTTGAGAAAATTTTCCAAAGTGTGTTACAATGGTAATAACAGTTCTGTGTTTAAGCTTTTGGGGATGTTAGTGGTGTTTTCCCAATAGTTTCCCATGGATCAGTAATTGATTCTGTGGTCTTTTCTTTCTCAACCAAATATACTAACTGGGATATATAGCATATCATTTATGAAACAATGTGTTAAACTCACAAAACCAATCATATATAATAAAAATAATAATACAAAGTAAGTTTAGCTAAAAGAGAATTCAGCAAAGAATCAAGCTTCATTATCAATTATAAAGTGCCCTAAGTAACACTTTAAGAGCATTCGTCAATTGGTCGGAAAACTATTACCAACATTGTGGCTTCTACTGTCAGTAGTCTTTTCTACCGCAACGGCTATTGATATCTGTTTGCACATACTGTATATGTACTGCCTTCAGGTTTGGAATGAATTCCATGGGTTTGTGGTTGAAAGAATTTTGCAGTTTTCTTACATACTTATTTAGTCCCTGCTACTATTCTTTCTTAAACTAACTAACACAATGAAGTAAAACCTACATATTCTGTCAAAGTCAACAAACAATTTATTTTCCGTGAATACAAAGTGAAAATTTAAAGGAACTTACAGGATGGTGAAATAAATCCCAAATAATCCTAAAACTTCTACCACAAGTCTAAAAATATAGTGTTCCAAATGAACTGCAGTACTATATGTGCTGATGTACCAATAGTTCTTAATGTGCCAATGAACCAATAGTCTTGATGTGTCATAATGATATAATCTGGAATAATCCCAAAGAAGTGTTTTCCTCCAAAATACCAATGATAACTTTGTAATTCCAATGAAAAATTTGAATAAATGATTATATCTTAACACAATTAAATCTTATTTCAGAGACTAATTGTTAGATACAAATAAATAATTATAAGTTCTATTTTTGGACCGTATCTTAGCAATTGTTGCATTTTAATGTATACTCTATTTCATAGGCTCCTTTTGTTCTCTGTCATGTTTCAGCACTTATATTAATTGACAACTGTATGGTTACAATGGACAGTTATGAAAATAGCCATGTACCAGTAGGTACAACAGGTAAGATCATATCAATAATGTTATTTATATATCTCAATCAAATAGTCAACACTGTTTTCTTTTCTATTACAACCAGGACAATGTAAAACTCGCAGTGTCACTTACATTTAATGAAATTATTGCATACTGCGAAAGTTATGTCTTCTCTATCAGTCAATTTATTATTCTTGTTGAATCCCATGGCTGAACCGTCCTACAAGAAATTTCAAGATTTTCAATTAAACCAAAAATCTAAATTATACTTTTTACTGTTAATGTTTATCTTCATGGTAAACATGGAACAATGCCTACTAAATATGGCTGTTCTTATTACAAGATGCTGTTTAAATTTATTTCAACAAAAGATCTCTGTTAATTAAATGTTACATTTTTCTACCTGTATGGAGAAATAATTTTACTGTTTTACTGCTGTAAAGGCTCATTGAATATAACAGTTCAGTAGCAAATCTACAAAACTATTTCCCCATACAGTTGGAAACAAAGGATATGTTATAGTCATAAAGTCAATGAGCACTTTTTAATAAAAATAAATTCATCTCAAATTTTAAATAAACACATTACTGAAAGACTGATTTCACTGAATATATGTAAAAATTGGAAAGAATGATTCTGATATAAACATCCTTTTATACCTACTCTCCTGACCTATGTCACAATAATAAATTCTAACAATACTCTGAATAGGAACATTCAGTTAATGTACATGCCACTTAAGCTACCTTCCCTCAAAATATGGGTTCTGAAACAAATTCCAAACTAATGCCCCAAGCCTAGGACCTACCAAGAAAGAGTGACATAGGTATAACGGTAACAACTGTACAACTCCAGGTACATGGGGGCTTAACATAGTATTCAGAAATAAATAACAAAACTTGCTGTAATATGTGCATTTTGTCTCAGTTGTAGTTTCCATCGGGCTTAAAAAAGGTACGTCTCTTGGCAACTTGTGAAATTATGTTAATTCATATGTACATCATACTTTCTAAAAATGTGGAACATATTGAAAATGCATTTGTTGTGACTGGATTTTGTTGTTGTTGTGGAGCTTAATGCCATTTTACAGCACACGATAGGCTATACATGGCAGCCAGTATTAATGGTGGGGGAAGAAACCGGCAAATCCACGGAAAGAACCACTGACCAACGAGAAGCTACTGGCAAGCTTTTTCATGGACGGATACTCCTAATTTTCTTTGTAACGAACCAGTAATGTCGAGTACTCTCAATTTTCTTTTGCAACGTATGCCAAGCACCTGTGCTTCCAGCTATATCATCAACTGTTGCTTAAGTAAAGCTTTTATTACGTCACAAGAGTCTGACGTTTTATCCATAAAGTATGATAAAATCTCTGACATGAAATCAGTTTATCGGTACCATAAAGTAACAGTAGTGCAAGCGTGACCCCTGCCTCCACTCGATCCGACTTTTGTCATGCCTCTTTTATCCCTTCAGAATCGCTAAAAGACTGAAAAGATACAAAATACAGTAACGTACCAAAGAATAACCTCGGACTACCATCACATGAAGCTAATCCGGTGAATTAGCCTTAATTTTCACCATTACGGTCGGTCTTTCTACATGACACAGATGTGATTTCGTGTTTGTAGGAACTTTCAGCGTGCTTTAGGCTATGGGTAAAACGTCCGACTCCTGTTATTAAACTGATGCTATTTTGTTTTTGTTGTTGCTAATCTCTATAACTAACCTTTACCTTGCTTACAGTCTGTATATGTGGGGTTTCTTTGATGTTTTATCGGTTTTGTGCATATCATATACAATTTCTTCGCATTTGACGTAACTACACGGTCCTCCATTTATTTCGCCTGGTAAATAAATATATTGACACCGACCTAATTTCTCGCACGCGGAATGGTTTGTCCAATAACGTCACAAGGTTAAAATTAAAACCAGTCATTTGGATATCTTTAGATGTGTACCATGAAACACATTAGAGAAAATATTTTGTTTACGAAGATTGTATTTCATAAAATTCTAACTAGCGTTCACTCGAGTCAAGAGTGTCTACGTGTTGTTAAGCACGCGGTTGTCGAGCTTTTAAGTTTGCGATTGATGTTTAATTAGCATTCTTGATATTGTTTGGACTAAACTCCATTTCTTGGCAAAATATCGGCTATACATTGCGGCTAGATTAACTATTGGGTAAATAAACTTAGTAACCCAGTAAGAACCACTGACCCACGGGAAGCTACTTGCAAGCTTTCTCACATACAGACAATGTAATTACATAAAAAAAACCAGAGGTTTCAGATAATGTTTAAAACGTAACAAGTAATTAATAATGAGGATACAATGCCACTACTACGGCCATTTATTGAAAACTATAAAAAGGTAAATGCAGCATGCTGGAGTATATTAAGAAGGTCAAAATTAGGTTTTACGTGTAATTTATGGGTAACAAAGTCACAAGAAACACTTAAAAGATGCTCAACAAAAGCGTTGTAGTTGTAATAAACTCGTCACACAAGAGTTTTTAAATCGTAAACCCTTTTTATTGCAGTAAATACTGCAATTATTAAATTGTATTTTGTTTTTAGAAATTGATGCAGAATGCTGGGTGACTTGGACCTAGGGCCGATAAATCAGACCCTCACCCATGATGATCAACACAGATTGGGGGGGGAGGGATTTATCGGACTATTCGGACCAAAGCTGATTCGGTCCAAATGACAGGCTGATTCAAACCATTTGAAACGTTATAAGAAAAACAATGGAACACATACTTGATTTATTAGTTATTATTGTTTTTGCAAGCATAGAAAAAGAATAAATAAAGCTCATATTCAGGTTTTAAATTTACATCAGATGTTTAATAGCAAATTTCTAGCCGAAATAAAAACAAAATAGATTTGAGATATTAGATTTTTCTTTTAATAACCAAAAAGCATTCCAATTTTTCAACAAAGTAAACATAAAGTTAAATCAGTAGAGTATCAACACTATCAAACAGTAATGTAAAAAAAAAAAATGATCCAATGTATTTATTGATTTATCGTGCCAATTGTGCTTTCTTTGCGTTATATTTACACAAAATATAAAGAGTCATTGATGTTTAAAGCGATTATATAACGTACTTCGCTGTTATTATTAAACCTATATACAACTGTTAGCATTGAATTTTTGTCCTTTGAGTAAAATCTCAAACCAGTCAATCAACTTATTTTTAGTTTTAGCTTTAAAGCATTTGTAAGTATTAAATTAAAATCACATATTAAATTCATTACATATTCATTTCTGAATATATATTTTTGTATATTAATACAAATTTAATCTAATACCACTACCATGTAACCATTGACCATGCATTTGTTCAAGTCAGTATATTACAGTCAGCCACATACAAAGCAGTGTCAGGTACCCTTATTGACAGTGGAAGTCTCACGCCGAGAAACGGACCTTTATAAGTCGAATAGTGAAGTTCCCTGCCCGCATTTATGAACCGTGTTCGCTTTTCCATAGCTATATTGCATAAAAAATATTTTAAACTATAATATGCTATTTTTATATCTCTGCTGTTATACAGTACCCACTTTCAATAAACGTGTGCATACATTTTAACTATACATTATGAAATTCATGTCATGAAAATAACCTATAGAATAAGGAAAAGAGGTATAATAATAATAATAATAATAATAATAATAATAATAATAATAATAATAATAATAATAATAATAATAATAAAACGACATCCAAGCAAACGTAACAACTAGCTTACCTACTAGGGTAGAATAACTGCCTGCGGTCATTGCTCGACAAACATGCCTCAGCAAACAAGTGCAAATTAGCAATTCAGAAATGTTCTCCGCGGTATAGCAGTGTTAGGGACTAGCTTCGCACTGCTAAGAGACCGTCGTAAAGCTGAGAGGCTTGGGCTATCCAACAGACTCAGTATTCATAAGCAGATTTATGATGCCGCTTAGAAGAATGTCACAAACATAGTTCAATCAGCTGCAAAGAGTTATTTGAGGTTACTAAAAAGCTACTGTCAAGGATCAAATATACACCACTTCCAACTACCTTCTCTAGTTGACCTTCCAGACCTGTTTGCAAATTTCTTCCGTAACAAAGTACAAACTATCAGACATAAACTTGACAATCCAATTTTAGTTAACTCGTCATTACAATCCAGTAACGATACAGAATTTTAGCGGCAACCGTTAGCAGCATTTGAATCTGTCTCTATGGATTGAGTACGTACAATCGTGTTGAAGAGTGCACCAAATTCATGTGATGTGGATCCGATTCCGACGTCATTGCTGCTAGAGTGCTTGGATCCAATATTACCTTTACTAGCTGATGGAATTATTACGTCTCTCTCATCTAGGTAATTCTCATCATTTTACAAAACTACCATTGTAAAGCCTTTGCTGAAGAAACCAACACTCGACCATAATGATCTAAAGAACTACCGCCCAATTTCTGATCTCCTATACATGTCAAAAATCTTAGAAAAAGTTGTTATATCCAAACTTGTATCTGATCTGAATTCTAACAGTCTTTTTAGCAATGTACAGTCTGCATATCGTCCTCGCCACAGTACAAAGTAGTCAACGACCTTTTCTCTGCTTTGGATGGCGGAAAGACTACAGTCCTCACTCTCCTTGACTTGTCTGCAGCATTTGACACTATAGACCATGATATATTACTTCACCGTCTCCAGCGTATATTTGGCATTCACGAGACGACCCTAATATGGTTAAAGTCCTACTTGGTCAACAGGACACATATTGTGTCCGCAAATGGAAAACACTCAAGCCCAGTTTCTCTATGCTGCGGTGTTCCACATGGGTATGTTCTTAACCCTGTTCTCTTCATTCTGTACACCCAACCACTCTCATGTGTCATAGATCATCATCCAGTATCTCACCAATTGTATGCTGATGACACCCAAATATACAAATCTAGCCATCCAAACGAAGTTGAAGCTACCATCCAAGGCATAGAGGGGTGCATTTCTGATGTGAAATCATGGACAACATGTAACAAACTGCAGATGAATGATGATAAAACTGAAGTCATCCTGACTGCAACACAAAGACTTTCTTATTCACATCCTTTACCTCAGACAATAAATATCATCAACGCCAACGTTTAATTCAAGCAGTCAGTGCGAAACCTCGGTGTCACTCTTGACAGTACTCTCTCATTGCATCAACATGTCATAAACATGTGCAAAGCTGCATATCTTGAGCTGAGACGCATCAGTCCCATTCGTAAGTATCTGTCAGTTGATGCCACTAAAACATGTGTTCTCTAGTACTGGACTAATGTAATTCAATTCTGTCTGTTTCATCTTGATATCTAATTCAGAATCTTCAAAAAGTTCAAAACACTGCTGCTCGGATCATCATGCATCTCCGCTATTCTGTACCCTACCATGGCTATCCATAAGATCAAGAATTAAACACAAACTATGTTACCTTTGCTACGTTTCACTGACGGGCTCCAAGTCCAACACACTTATCTGACCTCACCCATGTGTATACACCTGCAAGATGCTTACAGTCCTCTTCTGACACTCGTATTTTCATTATTCTCATTATGAGGTTGAAATCATATGGACAACGTTATTTTGCATACCAGGACCCAGAAACGTGGAACGAATTGCCCACTGGACTTAGGAACAAAGACACAGTGATCTCATTCAAGAGCGCTCTTAAAACTCATCTATTTCAACTGCAAGAACAGTCATAAAGATATAATAATGTATCCTTATAACGTATCCTTACCTTAAAAGTTTACAGCATGTTTTTCTGTTTCTAATTTTATGGTGTTTGTTTTATTTTTATAATCATATCATTATATATGTTTCTTTTAATCTTTTTAAGTTTTTAGTGTTGTCAAATGTTGTAAAGCGCTTAGAGCTTCTAAAGATTAGGCGCTATATTTACTACACACATTAATATTTGGGTGCATCTGTGGTCTATTTTCAGGTGTAGTTGGTTGGCTGGAGGTGTTTTACCGGAATATATATATATATATATATATATATATATATATATATATATATATATATATATATATATATATATATATAAATATATATATATATATATATATATATATATATATATATATATATATATATATATATATATATATATATATATATATATATATATAGTTTTTAAGTTTCCAGTCAGCCCTTTTCCTCTTCTCCCATGAGTTCTATACAGCTCTGGTGGCTTAGTGGTTAGAGCGGCCGCCTCGAATGCTGGAGATCGCAAATTCGAACTCAAGCCAAGTCGTACCAAAGACATAAAAAAACCGCATTAATAGCTGACTTACTAGGTGCTCAGCATTAAGACATAATTTTTAGGACTGGTCGTCCTGGTGCCAGGATAATGAGACGGATGGGACATCATGCTTCATGTTTGTGGCATGATGCCTCAGTAACTGCAGACACTGTAGAGATATGACTGAAAAACTTGCTAATGCCGTATTAAAAATCCAAATCACACACACACACACACACACACACACACACACACACACACACACACACACACACACACACACACATATATATATATATATATATATATATATATATATATATATATATATATATATATATATATATATCACTTCGAAGGTCTAGGTATGTTGGAAATAGCCACTCATCACCGTTGTAATGTAAGCATAGTGTTCACACTTTTTCCCTTTGATCTGACAATGCGTTTATATTACAGCGTATCATTTCACTTGAGCTAAGACTATCAAGCATATAGGAAAAATGTTTTACACAAAGATACGTGTTGATTTAGAATATGTTGATTTTGTGCTTGTCATCCAGTTTAAGACAATCACACTATATACTTTTACTAATATTTAATTAGAAATATGACTGACACACTGAAATGAAACCCACATTAGAGTCGTCATCAGTCTTCTTCATTTGAAATGATGTAAAATTCCACTGTGCATCACCCATAATTTTTTTTTGTAAACTCTGGAACTTGCTAAAGTTCTTTCAGTATCGAAACCCAAGAGCTTTTTGTGGGGGAGGGTGGTGGTAGTAGAAACTAATTCCTACACAGTGTGGCAAATGACAGAACTCAAGTATACCGATAAGCATGGTGCAAACCAGGGGAAACTTTGGACTGTCAGATATAAAATCAGAGAAATATACTCATATTACATATTCTGTTTTTCAGTAAACGGGTTCTGTTCTCTCTTAATCTGTCAATAAGGTCAATAGGCAAAGTCAGACTGGCCCCTAAAGGAATAACAATGTTACAATTATCCATATCTATAATATGTGAGAGGTACTGTGGCCCGTTATGAGAAAAGGAATGTAAACACATTTTGTTTTAGACCCCCTCCTCCAACCCATGCAAATTGTGTGTGTGTGTTGGATTACTATCCAACACATCACATTTTAGTATACTATCCAACAGACTACTTTTTGATGTACTATGCTATTCAAAGCCTACCTTCTAATTTATATCCAGCTCTTATTTGTTTCAATTTCTTTCCAACAAACACATTTTGGAAATACTATCCAGCATATTCTTTTTATTCCTATCAAACACTGTTTGATATATTATATAACACCTACTATTGATATACTATCCAACACCCACTTTCTCATATGCCATCCAAGACATATTTTTATTACTGTCTGCACACACTTTTTGTATCCTATTCAATACCTACTATTTGATTTCTATCCAAGACATATTTTTTATTAATATATAAGACTCATTTTTTATATATTATACTTTTTCTATTCAGTTACTAGTCTCTTTCATGTCGAAGTCCCCATTTAGCAATTTTTCTCCATCAATTTATTCCCATCCCAAGCATTAATGAATACAGGAAGAGAAATATTAGGATGATTTGCCTCCCTTATCCTGTCAAGAGGGGCTAATGTTGTTGCCATTTCCCTTGAATGAACCACTTCTTCCTCCACCAAATAGACTAATATCCCTTTAGCTGTTTTGAAATGACCCATTCCTTTCTTAGAAGCCTTATTATTAGAATGCAGTTCCATATCTCTCACTTGGCCTAGGAGATGCTGTAAGTGCTTCAGATAAGCTAAGGACTTGCTTAACCTGACGCTCATATTCATCTTGCTCATTCTTCTGCGTTACCAAATTTACAATGGAGGACAAAGTTCGGTTCGGTTCGGGTCATGTATTAAGTATTAAGGTCGTGCAAAGGCATTAGGTTTTGTAAGGCATAATGTCTTTAATTTTCGAAAATTACAACCTGCCGATTTAACACCCTGAATAGCTTGTTTATTATTTAAATCTTTGCCCTGGACACATCAATCCATTATCTTTTTACCCTGTTTTTTAGAGGCCTCCTTCATGAGTCTAAAGTGGTATTTTGGGTCATAAAGAGCCATATTTGATACCAATAGCCTCAATGTTACAAAATTATAATTTCCCGTTGGAGGCTATACACTTTCTACAACGTTTAACATAGGATGACCCCCCCTTCATTGAGGTTGTGCCGTTACGCTATATCGTTAACGTATGCGGTCAAATATGACCCAACGGTGAGCGATGCTCTGTCCAACGTCTCATATTGATGGTGATTTGTTGGTCAAATATTAGTCCAAAACGTTGATCCAATGAGAGGGCCAATGAAAATATTCCACTGGGTCAGCCTGATGAAGCCAACTTGAGCCGACGTTGGAGACAAAATTGTTCATATTTGACCAACATGTTTCCAATTTGCAAAATGATGTCTGGCAGCCATATGTTATGTTACGTGACTCTTTATATATAGTTGATGTGTGCAATATTGTAAAAAAAGAATTCTATGCCGGCTGATTTAATCCTCAAAAACTAACGTCTCCCCAACTTCCAATCAATAAATAAAATCGTACTTTAAGCCTTTCTAAAAAGTACTATGCTTCACGTAAGATCTAATTTCAACGTGAATTAAGTGATTTGTTTTAAATTTTTATTGACTGAAAATATTAACTCAGGCTAACATATATCTCAGCATTTGAATTACGACCATTTAATGGCCTTGCCCCTCCTAGGATATTTCCAACGTCGACAAGTGAATAATGGTCTAACGTTGGCATAAAGTCATGTAGCCAACACTCCAAGAAAAATTTCAAAATATCTCAAATAATATGGGAAAGGGACCGAGGAATCTCGCCAACGTCGACGATATAATTATCTGCCAATCTTAGATAAAGGTATGCGTGCTATTTGGAATCTATAGATTTGAACGACTATACGTCGTAGACATATATACTCATAATGCAGTGCATAACTCCAATCATAGCAAACTGTAAACAAAAAAAGACATAAAGTAGGAAAATAATGTTAAAGCCTAACATCACGTTTTCTGGTCTTGCGAACAATCTTAGAAGAGGAACTGAATTAAACTGCTCAAAAGTTAACAGTATTTTCACGACCTTACATAAATGGATGAGCGATGTTCCGATTGTATTGCATATCGATCTTTAACGAAGTCTGTCATATGTTAGAGTACAACACGGAAAAAGAAAATTCTACGTGTTTGGCATCGCATTTTGTGGTCTTCTGAAGAAAAAAAAACGTAGTACAGGATCTGAATTAAATTGAACAAAATTTAACAGCAGTACACGATCGGAACATCTCGGTCATTCTTTGAAAAACTTTCACAAACTGACGGAAATGGCCAAGCGATAATCTTATAGCATTACGAGCTGCAATTTCGATCTTCTACGAAGTCAACCGAATGTTAGGGTACAATACGGAAATGGAAAATTCACCATGTCAGGCATCGTGATATATCTGGACATAAACCACCCTGGCGTAAGTACAATAAGCTGCGCTTGATAATATGTGTAAGACAAGTTATCGTATGGATTTAAAACAACTTCCGTTGTAGGTTAGGTCTAGATGGAAGTAAATTAAAGTCTCCACTGACACCAAGTGTTCACTTTCGATTTGAAAACCCACGATTGAGTCTGCAAATAATGCTCATTATTGGGAAACTTATCGCCAAATATGCATCTTTCCATTTTTAATCTTTATGCTTGAAAAAGTCCTGCTCTTTCATTTTGTTTATGTATCACAATTCGCTATTTTTTGTACTTGTCCAGTAAGTTACCACTGAGTGACGTGATTTCATGAATTGTGCTACAAGGATAAAAATCATATGAATGATCATTGTTTTTTATTTTGTTTTTTTTTCATAAAAATACAAATCAAAATAATTAGTATTCATGGATAAAAAGTGTACACTTCTGAGTATTTCTAGCATATTTACAATATTTTTCGCCTAGAGACAATTTATCAAGCAGATATCACCTGTCAATGCCCCAGTCAAGTGATACAACAATACCACTGTTCACTCGTGCCATATAGTTGATGCATCCGACGTTTTCAACGTTACTGCAAAAGCAGCACGTTTCCGGTAGTTGTTTTTGGAATACATATGTTTCTTTCCTTTACAGAAAAGCATTTGACTTTCATTTAATATGAATTTTGATTCAACAACATTGGAATGTAGTTCACTGTTGATATCGCAAGACTATCGGAAAGTTGACGTGTCATGGACATGTAGGTTGCAATATTTGTATACTCAGGTGACTAGCAGTGGCAAGTACGTGGTAAAAATTCAGTTCCTAATGAATGCTACTAAGCCTAACAAAGCTATACAAAGCTGTAGAAAAGCCTGACAAACCCACACAAAGTCCTGTGGTCGTGCAAAGTCATGATAGAAAAGTGTGTTTATATTTTAACTGATATTATGAGTCAATTAACAAATCCGAAAGAGTAGTTTTCAGAGAACTAATTGTGCCGAACTAAATGATCAATTATTGGGAGGCAAAGTTAGAATTCGACCAAATGACAAAGTCAAAACAAAGTATGACGAAATCATATTTGAAATGTTTGTATTGCTTTCTAAGCTCGTGAATTCTAATTTAAAATCATGTTCATGTAATTTTCTTGCCTGTTGGAACTTTATTGCTTTGAAACTTGTAATGAGAAGTGTATTTCAAGTAAGTTCCGATTTTTAAAACTGTTGGTCCATATAAGTCATGTAAGTTGTTCAACAAGAAGGCATTTTTTTTGGTAACATATATTGGAAAAAGACAATCGTTAGATGCAGTACGTTCTGGGTTTACCGGTGTGTTTTTCAAAGCAAAGAGTGCTAGACCATAAGAATGTACACTCTCTGGAGATTTAATTATTCCCGAATGGAAGGTTTACTATAATTGTTTGACAATTGTAACAGTAAAAATGGGTAATAGGATAGAAGTGCGTTTGTATATCGCACCAGCGCGTGGTGATGAGACCGGAAAAAGGAGGATCTTATTGGCATGACAACCGACTGTGTAATTCTTTGTATGCTGAAATTAAGCATACCAAGTACCATTCAGTATGTACAACAAATTCCAACTAAAAAGACAATAATTATTGTGTAAGATGCAAGGGATGCCAGATCACTGACTCAATGGATAAATGCTGCGAAAATTAGACAGATTAGCCTCCAAACGTACGTGGGAGCCCAGGTGGCTAAGTGGTCTGAGTTGGTTGCTTTTATATAGATCATTGCTCCATCGCCTCTGTCCGTGTGGATTCGAGTAACAGTTCGATCAAAGTGGGTGTCAAGAAAGTTGCCAGTAGCTTCCCTTGTGTTGTTGGGTCTCCCCAGGTTATTCCACTACTGAATCTACTGGTCGCCGTATTTAGTATATCACATGCTAAAAATGGTATAAAAACCTACAAACCAAACTTATATACAGTAGTGAGTTAAAATCTATTTCTCTCTCTTAATTTTATAACCTGTCATAATTCTTTTACTACTATTGCTACTACTATTACTATTACTACTATTACTACAACTACTGCTACTGCTAGTAATAATAATAAAAAGAAGCATTTACAGTTCACATATAAATTACTGGAGCTTGTAAGGGAAGCAGTGAAGATCTCATGATAATGTAATCTAATTGACATAAATGAAGCTTTTTATGTGTCCTGTCACTGTCCAACTTGAAGCGACCAGTATAATTTTATGAGATTAGAGGAGATGTGATATTGTGCTATTCTGTGATCATGTACTTATAGAGACCAGGATGATGTAAGTACGTTGTATTAGCGTAAATAGAAACTGTGAGTAAGAACTGATACAGACCAGACTGATATAGGCATATCATGTCATGATCTAAACTGATTTTTCTCTTTTCCAGATAGAAAGTAATATATGATTTGCTGTTTATAGAAATCCTGTACTAATTATAATGCTTCGAATTATGTTCTTATTTTGTTGCATATCATATGATTTACTATTTATAAATGCATACACATTTTTGGTAGTTGTTACTTTTTTCATCTTTTTGTACTAATTAATGGATAGATGAAAATCCACCTGACTCGCATTTGTGAAATATCCTCATCAAATTGATTACATTGCCTTATTTGACTTTTCTTGTCTGTCACAAGTATGGTTTTCACAAGGTCTTTAACATCAAATTGTGTGCAACTCCTGATCTGACTTATCTTGGATATCGTGTGCATGGTCTTCACAAGGCCTCTCACACTAAAATGATACTCTGCCTAGAATAATCAAGTGACCATTCAAGTTAAGCTTTGTCCATTTGGACTTAACAATTTCATTTTCAAGGTTTGTAGGATGAGTGGGTCTAGGATTTGTTAGGAAAAATTCTTTCCCTAAAAATGTTTAAAAAACTTTTTTGTGGGGCTTCGTTTTGCATGAAGAATTTATCCCATTATCTTACATCTAAAGCGGATCCCCCATTAGTTTAGGTAATAAAATATTTGATGATAAAGACAATCATAAATGATCCACTTCTAAGTGAAATAGTTCCTTATGTTAATTTCCCACTGGGTGCACTATTATTAAAGGTAGACGCCAAAAGGTTAATTTAGATTCCTTTTACACTGGCTACATGGCAATTCAAACTAGATAACAACCAGTTCTCGGAGCAAGGATGTACCAGTCTAATACACACTTTATTGGAAAATACAAATAATCAAAAAGGGTTCTTCATTGGACGATTTATACACGTCTCACTGGGAACCACATAAGCAGATGTAATACGTATTTGAAAGCAGACTTCAAGTCCATGAGAGCTGTTTATCAAATATGGCCACCATTACAAAATTCGGGACTAGTAATCAGAGATTTCACTTTGGTTGCGCGGCTAACAGTATTTAAACAGGCAAGGAATGAACGATCGGCACAGGCCCAATGTAACCGATATAAATGGTACGTATCGAATTCCAAAGTTTTGGATAGCCAGTTTGTTCGGTCTCACCTGACAGTTGTTTTGCCAAATTTTCATCCGACAATGACCTATTGCAGAAAAATGATCATAATTTTACAATAAAGATACAAATAAAAACTAACTAATGATTTTTGTTGAAAGGATGCTTGTAAGATTCTGACTAAGGTATTAAGGTTAATTCCTTATGCAACTGGTGGTTTTGATACTGAACCTATACTACCACCAACCCCTCTTTTTTACATTCATTTTTGACAGAAAAGAGCTATTTTCAACCTGTTCCTGTGAGAAGCAGGCTCACAGAGTCAGTATGTACCTTATTGATCTTGAAAGTTCACTAGTACTATAACAAATTAACATACTTTTCATCACCCCTCAACCATGTAGATTTTTAGATATTTACCTCTGAAGCAGACACATGTAAATACGTAAGCCAAGTCGGATGCACATTTGCAGACTAAGTTACGCATTTGATCTCCAGTGCTGGTCTAACTGGGACAGGCAGTCACCAACAAGGCAACCCATTTACAAGCCTAACTCAAAGGAAATGTAAACCACATTACAGATTTAGCTTATGTGTGAGATTATAAATGCTAGGGTTGTGATAATCAGGCTCATGCCTTCTACCTTAAAAATTAGGGGGGTGTCAAAATACAAAACTATCCAGTGAGACCTTAATAATTTAAATAGCAGTCTGATTAAGGGAAAATCTTCTTATTTTCAAAACATTAGGCAATTTTAAATAAAATGTAACCTTTACATGTGTAAAATTCAAGCTTGCTTGTTTCCTTTTGCTTATTGCTTTAATCGATGAGCAAAAGCCATCAAACAGAGCAACCACTATGACAACAGCTTCAAACTTCATCTATTACTTTCCCCACTGAAATATACCATTTCCTTATAACATGTCAGTTTCTTCATTTTTCATAACCAATACAACCTGTATTATTAGTGCCAAGTGATATCAAAGACATCTGACAACACAAATAATGCAACTCTTCATGAAATCTGAAATTGTAGTAAATAAAAGCTGCAAAGGAAGCCAAGCTGAATCTCTCGTAAAATAGCTGCAGAATGTACATGCTAAGTACTTGAAAGAATAATAATGATGCACAGCATATATGAACTGACCAGTATTCTCTCCCTGATTTAATAAAGAAGGTCATATCTGTGTTAAAAAAGAGAAATCAGAAGTGAATGTATAAGGGAGGAAACTCCTCAGCTAACCCAAAAGTGACTGACCAAAGTTTGTAAACAGAACCAATTCATTTAGGAAACTTCAACAGTGAAATTCTATACCCAGACTCAGCACATCTGCTGAGTAGACATTATGTATGGAAAATGTAGTTTCACACCTCTAAGGTCACCTTTGGGTCCTTTTCATACTGGCCAGCTCATATTGTTGCTGAAGATGCTGCGGACAAGTTTATTTTCCAAGTGATTGTAACATGCCTACAATTAACCATAAAGTAAAAAGAAAATCATGCAAAAGAAATCAGGAGAGAAGATAAACACAGTTTAGAAAGGGTCATACAGTTCTTGAAAGTTACCAAAATTCCAATGAAGTTGATTCAGATTCACCTGTTCCTGTGAAAGCCCCACAACATCTGATGTGGCTGACTCCTGATGAAACCTTTGCTGTCAGTCTGGCTTTCAATGTCTCTTCACCAAGTGTGCTACCAAACACCTTGAGGCCTAGAAGAAATGAAAACAAACTGTAAAATGGAAAAACTGCAAATAATTTGTAATTACTACCTTACAATAAGCACGTTGGACAGGCATAATGTTCTGTACACTAAACCATGTTGCGACAAATTTGTCGCTTATTACTAATTGATGCAGTTTCCAAAGATAAATGCAAAATTTATCTGCATGATTTATTGTGACATATATGCAACATGTGTATATTTTTTGACATTGTCACATTAGGATGGCGTAAGAAAAACAGTAAACAATGTGCTAGAAGTTTTATTCTCTTCCCTCTGAAACGTGTACAGATCATTGCATATCTAGCTGATGTTTTAGCTCCCAGCCAAATTGTACATGTGTCCACTTTTGCAGTTTTCTTACTCAAAATGTCATGAAATTGCTGCTTTTCAGCAGGTGTTAAATGGGTAGTGTATTTTAGGCCATTATAACTGAATATGTCTGTAAATAAATGAAATGTATGTGTCGAAATGTTACATCATGAACATATAGGAATGTAAATTCATAATATTAAGGCAATTAGCATTTAAATTATAAGAAATGTAGAAAACATGTATTATAAATATTGAAAAATGAATAAGTAAGTGAATTACTTCATTAAACCACATTGTATCAAACTTATTAGGTCTTTGTTGTTCATTAGAAAATTGGATCAGCTGTTAACTCTGACAGTGCTAAGTTAGCTCCCTTCTCTACTAGCATGTACTTATCGGCAAACCTATAGGAAGTGTTTGTTTTGAAATACCTTACTCTGTCAGATTCAAGACATGGAGGTAATAAGGAAATGATTTATGATTAAGTTAATCAAATTTGACAAGACTGAAAAAATGACATGGGTCATTAAGGTCTCACCGGACAGTTGTTTTGCCAAATTTTCATCCGACAATGACCTATTGCAGAAAAATGATCATAATTTTACAACAAAGATACAAATAAAAACTAACTAATGATTTTTGTTGAAAGGATGCTTGTAAGATTCTGACTAAGGTATTAAGGTTAATTCCTTATGCAACTGGTGGTTTTGATACTGAACCTATACTACCACCAACCCCTCTTTTTTACATTCATTTTTGACAGAAAAGAGCTATTTTCAACCTGTTCCTGTGAGAAGCAGGCTCACAGAGTCAGTATGTACCTTATTGATCTTGAAAGTTCACTAGTACTATAACAAATTAACATACTTTTCATCACCCCTCAACCATGTAGATTTTTAGATATTTACCTCTGAAGCAGACACATGTAAATACGTAAGCCAAGTCGGATGCACATTTGCAGACTAAGTTACGCATTTGATCTCCAGTGCTGGTCTAACTGGGACAGGCAGTCACCAACAAGGCAACCCATTTACAAGCCTAACTCAAAGGAAATGTAAACCACATTACAGACTTAGCTTATGTGTGAGATTATAAATGCTAGGGTTGTGATAATCAGGCTCATGCCTTCTACCTTAAAAATTAGGGGGGTGTCAAAATACGAAACTATCCAGTGAGACCTTATGACTCTAGAACAAACCCCGTCATATATAAAATGGGATGGTGTGTAAAAAGTCAGGAAACTCGTACTACGTTATTCCATTCCACTATCATCACTCTTAGTCACCATCTTAATCCACACACCATTAAAATCGTTGGTCAGTTATAAAGTAAATATTTACGGTTTTAGGGGTGTATGAGGTGTCCAGGGAGGGTAGCACCATTGGTTCCCACTTGGCACTCAGCTATTACCTGTGGTTCCAAGAAACTGTGTCATTCGCGGCTTCCACATCCTGGAAAACAACCTATACTGGCCGGCTAAACCAGGCTGAGGGTAGCCGACGGGTCTTAAACCCTCGACGAGTCATTCATTGCCTATCTAGCATGTGAAGACTATAGCCTACGCGGAGAAACCACCATCTGGTCAACGGGCAGAAAGGCGAATCTCAGCAATACACAATGCACTGTCGAGTGCTAAGAGAACGACGAGACAGGTAGGACATCCTGGTCATATGGTGCACTCAATTCCCTCTCCGGCCGACTCGAATTTGTAATTCTGCTTGACTCAGATGGTTTTGGGCGAGAGAGTGAGGACTTCATCACTTACAGCAAAGTCACCAAGCAAGCCACTCTTGTCATCCATCCATCTGATTTCATCAGCCACCAAAATCCTGTGGCGACAGGCAAGCAACGAAGGGGTAGGTGTGGGTACACTGGCAGCCGTAGCAGAATATCAGCATGCAGGCGGCTCAGGCCATTAGGGTCGTTCACCGCTGACAAAGATCAGCAGTGGAGTTCTGCAGTCCACTGAGTGACTGGGGAGCCCTCTTCAGGAATTCACTGGTATCCTCCTTGGAATGAGGAAGGAGCTAGATAATGCGCCCCACACTTTTCTAGCCAGTTTACCGCGGCTGGTGGGGACCCTACGTAAGTGGTCAAAATAGAAAGAAGAAAATAATTGTTCCTCTTAGACTTAGCGCTTGAAATTACTCACCTTACTGGACAGAGACGAGATGGAAAGACTCCAGAGGAGAACTGCCTTGATAGGAAATGAATTCGACAGATACAACGTGGTCATTGCTGCTGTCATTGAGACCCGGCTTGCAGGAGAAGGCAAACTCGGTCAAAGGAGCTCTGGATACACGTTCGCTTGGATCGACCGAGGAAGTGAAGAGCGCCTGAGGCTGGTGTAAGCTTTGCAGTGAAGATAGCACTGATTGGCAAATTGGCTGGACCTCCAAAATGATTAAGCAACAGACTCATAAACATGCAATCCTCCCTATTTTCTGAACAAAAGCACCTACCATCATCAGTAGCTACGTTCCAATCATGACCAACCCGGATGAAGTGAAGGCAAAGTTCTAGGAGGATCTTCAATCCGTCAATGCTAAAGTTCCAATGGCAGATAAGCTCGTGATTTTTGGTGACTTCAATGCAACAGTAGGCTGTGATCACGTTCTTGAGATGGAGTTCTAATAAAGCAATGAGTGGACCACTGTAACACCAACAGCTTTCTTTTGCCCCAGACATGCACCGAGCATGAACTGTTCATCACCAATAGTCTTCCGGCTCGATATCCGTAAGTGGACGTCACGGATGTACCCTCGCTCTAAGCACTGGCATCTCTTCTACTATGTTATTGTAAGGAAGAGCGACAGACAGGATGTGCGTGTGACCAAGTCCTTGTGCGGCTTTTGAAAAATCATGTCTGGTGTAAGGGAGATAACTGAAAGGTAAACCTAAGGTGTGGTAGTTTTACATCCTCCAACATATCATCCTTATTAGTTCACGAACACGTGTATTAGCTTCAATGCAATTAAATTATCCAAAAAAAAAATAACTAATTGAGTGAGAACCTACCATTCAGGCTTCTAAAGTAGAGGAGGCTTTAAAAGTGATTTCATTTTGTTGTGTGAGTTGAGCGGGCTGCCTTATATCAAATACTTCGCGCTGTCTACAATGTCAGCATGAGGATGTGAAGCGTAACCTCCCAAAAGTATGCAAATATCACCCCATGCTATTCTGGAATTTTTAGATGGATGCAAAAGTTTGAAGAACTCTGAACTTGAATGGAAGGGATGGACAGTATGTGACTTATGTGGTTGTCACTCCATGTTTGACCATATATGGAAAATCTGATATAACAGTTAGAAATAAATATAATAAATTTAAAGTCAATTGTAGTTTATAATTGGGTTATTACAAGTGTCAATGGGAAATTCTGAATTAAAGAAACTGTTCTTCTCTGGTGGTATTCCCTCCTGCTATTATACAAAAAGACTGCAAAAGAACTTATCAAAATAAGCTGCATGAACAGATTTCCAAGGCAGGAGATTGTACCAAAATGGACATTTATTGTAGGGCAATTAAAATAAAAGTGGGACGGTATACTATACCTTTAGTAAACTACCTAAAACTACTCATACCAGAATAACCTATATGATACAAAATGATCTACAACTGAACCTACAGTGTTTTCGATCCTTGTTTATGGCATTCCTTACAAGAATAAGATAGATGCTATTTGATACATGATTCATCGTCTTTTGCATGTAATTGTACATCCATCTATAACATGTTCAGCTATGCAAGTCTTGATCTTCATTCTTTTAGAATGTAAATTAAATTTGGTGTCTTTTACAGTTCATTGCAAATATCCTTTCTTAAACCAAAAGAAAATATTCTGTTTCTCCTACATGCTTTTATCTGCAATACCCTAGCCAAAGACAGTTGTTTTATTGGTCAACGGTATCCTTTGTCAGAAATTCCAAGCCTGCACATCCATATGATATACTTGTACTGTACAAAACTATTTAACAGAGGAAAGGGTATTTTTAATCATTTTGGTACTTTTAATGCAGATTTGTTGAATAAAAATATTCATAAGTTTATTTATAGATCATTATCTCAGTAAATTTAGACACATCAGAACGAACCCATCTACACCTTGGCGTAAAGATCAGATATTTCTGTGCTTTGTTTCTGTGAATTTCGATGGAAGCTGCGGCAAGCCACCACATCCAATCAAAATTAAGTTGTTCAAATTTAAACATCATTCCTGTGTGATTGAGACATGGGGAACACAAAACTTGAATGTACTAATAAATAAGCAATTTTCCATTGCTGTTCTGTGTTTACGCAAGTAGCTTTCACTCACCTGTAATGACCTCCCTCTGGTACATAGTCATACTTTTGAGGCAACTCATGATGTTGCTAGGAAAAAGTACCAATATATCTGTTCGATCTACCAAGATGTAGATAGGGTTATCGGAACCTTGGCTAGTGAAGATTCAGAATGGCATAGAGATCTGATTATTTCGCGGAAGTCATTCAAGGCTTTACATAAGAAACATACAGAGGCTTTTACATAAGAAACAAACCGTTGCCTTTACATGTAAAACAAAGAAGTTAGTAAAAAATGAAATGACGTCTATTTCATAACGTAATTTAAATGTGTGCAGAGGTCTGTTTTGATGCTTTATATAGTAGTAGAATGTAGGCTGTGATCTGTAATGAGGCTTGATGTAGTACTAGAATGTATGTAGATATCTGCAATGTATGCATAGAGTGCAATGAGGCTTAATATAGTAGCAGAATGTATGCAGTGTGCAATGAGGCTCATCTTTGCTAGCCAATATTTCTTTTTGATAACCCTATCTACCGCATCCAATCAAAACTAAGTTGTTAAAATTTGAACACAGTTCCTATATTATCAAGACAACTGTAACACGCAGCTTCGATGGACTGATAAATAAGCAGATTTCAGCTGTTGGCCAGTGTTGTTGCAAATATCATTCACTCAAATATGTATGTAATATCTTCCGTCAGGTATGTAGTCATACTTTTGATGTTAAACTTACATTTCTTTGAGGTCTATTGCTTCCACCATTTTCTGTAGATGTTAAATACACAACTGTAACACGCTATTGGTTAGTTGGCATTACATAATAACTGAGGCAATTCATGACGTCCAATATGTCGCTAGAACAAAGCACTATAATGCCTGTTTTTATACGCCAAGTGTAGATAGGGTTATCATATCGGAACCTTGGCTAGCAAAGATGGATGTGGCTTGATATAGCAGAATGTAGGCAGATGTTGCATTGAAGCTTTGTATTTTTTTCTTACCTCATGATATGACATGTAACGTTATAATTGTCATTAGTTGGACTGTACATCCATACCATTTTATATCTGGTTATGTTTTGTATATAGGTCAATTCGTTGGATATTCATATAAATGACCTTGTCCATTGGGTTATTTTTCTGCATAGGTCAATTTGATGGACATGTACAGTAATACACTTGGCCGTCTGGTTATGTCTTGTATATAGGCCCATTTCTTGGGCTTGGACACAGTAATATCCTAGTTCATCATGATATATTTTGCAAATAGGTTAAGTTCTTGGCTTTATCATTACCATTGTCCATCTGTTTCATCTTTCCCATCTGTCTATGTGGTTTTATTTCATATATCTCAGTCACATATATTAATATCGAAGTCCATCTGTTCATCTGATTATTTTTTATATAGAGGCTCATTTCTAAGGCATGTATATTATTTAGCTTATCTGTCTATCCATCGTTTATATTTTGTATTAATAATCAATTTATCTAGCACACCTTATTACACATTAATCTGTCTGTCTGTTTTTGTTCTGCATATAGCCCAATTTCTCAGGAATGTATGATATTTTGCTTGTATGTCCCTCCTTCTGGTTATATTTTGTACACATGACCAATCGCGGTTACAAATATTGTTACCCCTTCCCTCTAGTCATATTTTGTATATACGTCAATGCTCTTGCACAGATGGTGTTACTCTAGTCTGTTTGTCCATGTTACCCAAGCCTATATGTCAATCTGGCTATTTTCAGTAAAACGAAATTTCTTTTGGTTGGCACACACAGTGCTTACAACTGTCCGCCCTACCATCTGGTTATGCTTTGTGCATAGATCCATTCCACATCCATCACCAATCTATCTGAGAGGTAATGTTTTGTCTTATTAGTTCATTTCTTAGACATTGTGGTGGTGCATTTATGTTCATACATTTCTAATGTATAACCTGTGTTCCTAGATTATTTGTCAACATTGGCATTCCGACAGCTTCTCAAACACCACTTAACTAATTTAAATTCATATTTAGCAGAGATTATGGCAATCTGCAATCACATATGACCAGTAAATTTACTAAATTAGGAAAACGTGATAAAACAAATCATATAGACCTACTAAAGAGAATTAGATCAAATATGATAGAAACTATTCTTGTATGGAATCCTTTCAAATTTTTAATTATGTTGGTCATAGACAATCTCTGCTTAGGTGATAATTTGTTGTTTTTGTCAATTATTAGACATCATTTGTCTGTTTCTGCGTCTAACTTTAGTGCAGGTTTGTTATTTATACTGCTTCTAAACTACTAGGATTATCAGGAAACTTTAGATACACTACTTCAAGGTCTAGTTATTCCTGGTTGAAAATGGTACTACTCAACATCCAGTATCCAAACATGGATGGTCATATCAATAAGGGTTGTCAAAAAAGACTTAAAAAGATATCTGTAGGTCCTAAATGAAAATTTGTTCTACTCAGACATCGATTTGACAATGACATTTACTTGAAAAACTTGTTTTCACTATTATTTCTGAAGAGCAAGTCATTTCAACATAGGGTTATTTTATCAGAAGAGTTCTTATATTGGCTAGGTGTTCCTCAATCAGTGGTGTCACTCAAGAAGACACTATACATGCAACAGCGGTAGTCTTGCAGATCTTCGTATTGTTACGTCTTCTAAATATATGGTCATAACAACGTATGTTAAATACTTTTTATATCTAATTGTTCACAAATGAAAATGGTGTTGATCTAACATCCAATATGGTTGCCATGGCTGTCATCTTTAAAATCGTATTATTCTTAATCTTTCTTAACAAGAAGTCGTAATGAAAAGGCTCTTCACCAGGAGGTTTGTGATATCTAGCTAATCTTAGATAAGAATAGTGTTGATTTGATTTACGATATGGGCAAAATTGTGACCGTTTTTGTAAATCTTATTTCTACTCCTAGATGCCTTATAGATAAACGGTCGTATGAAATTTCGTTTTCCGTTGAAAGATTTCTTATAATTTAGTTGACCTTAAATGAAAATGGTGCTGATCGAACATTCTGTACGGCCAACATAACATACATCTTGAAAACCCTGTTATAATAATAAGAAATGCTCTCTTCCTGAGATCCCTGAAAGATTGTTTGGTCAGTAGAGTGTCAGTCCCATTCTGCTCTCAAAAACGTCTGAAATTGCTACGAGTTTGCAAAGACGAAAATGTAGATCTGTTCTCAAAAATGGTGTAACATAATAGGGCTGCATAGTGATACCTGGACGGTGTACTTAAAAAAACAACATTTTAGCAAGCATTGTTTGGTTCATGAGTTGGACAACTTGAATTAGTTTAATGCCTGTAACTACAAAAATATTTTAGGTGTATTTATACATATATGTATAATATTAAAATCTTGCGGGTATACTGCGAAAGTATTATCATTTCCATTTAGAAATTTAGATACAACAGTCATTATGTATTACAAATCAGTGTTGGTATCTGTTGAATGTTGTTATGTGAAAATTAATAGTCATTACAATCTGTTTTATATCAGTGTTAGTATCTGTTGAATGCTGATTTATGGAATTGATCAGTATTCAGACATGCTACTATTTTTCCTGTTGTTTCTCTTCCAGACATTTTTTGATGACAGAAGCACCAAAGATATAACTTCAGATCGGTTGTACCAAGGTTGAGATGGCAGCACTAACACCCTTAGATACAGTCAAGGACAAAGAATACACTAACTGGCTGAAAGTGACATTGGCCTTATATCACATGAAATTGGGACTGCACACTTTCATAAAAAATGAGATTGATTGTCTACACACGTCCCTCATCAAAAAAATATATGGTGGTTCAACAACCTCACCATCACTGCCACAATGTACTATATGCCATGCTAGCCATGTGAATAGAAGCAAGTACACTGGAGTTTGGACATTTAAAAAACAGTGTAAATTATACTGTGATGTCTGGCTGTATGAATTGTTGCTACTCCACACCAATCCTAAATCAGACAAAATATACTGGAATAACAGCACTGTCACTGCATGGCCATTCCAGCCATGGGAATGTGCTAAGGTTTTTATGCCAAGGGGACAACCGTCTTCCAATACTGAACCAGCTAAATGTGATGCCCAGGCATTATTGACTTTGCTATCAAATTGCACACACTTCCGTTCTAAACTTTCTCCACTTGGCCTGGGTCTTACACACTCAGTAAGTTAAGCATAGAAACGTTTGGTGAATATTTTGAGTTACTGAATGATAACTCTTCCATAGGATCTGATGTGTACAGTGACATTTGGATAGAGAACACACACTCATACACAAACACTCGCACACACACACACTGTAATGTTTGTTTTGAAATACCTTACTCTGTCAGATTCAAGACATGGAGGTAATAAGGAAATGATTTATGATTAAGTTAATCAAATTTGACAAGACTGAAAAAATGACATGGGTCATTAAGGTCTCACCGGACAGTTGTTTTGCCAAATTTTCATCCGACAATGACCTATTGCAGAAAAATGATCATAATTTTACAACAAAGATACAAATAAAAACTAACTAATGATTTTTGTTGAAAGGATGCTTGTAAGATTCTGACTAAGGTATTAAGGTTAATTCCTTATGCAACTGGTGGTTTTGATACTGAACCTATACTACCACCAACCCCTCTTTTTTACATTCATTTTTGACAGAAAAGAGCTATTTTCAACCTGTTCCTGTGAGAAGCAGGCTCACAGAGTCAGTATGTACCTTATTGATCTTGAAAGTTCACTAGTACTATAACAAATTAACATACTTTTCATCACCCCTCAACCATGTAGATTTTTAGATATTTACCTCTGAAGCAGACACATGTAAATACGTAAGCCAAGTCGGATGCACATTTGCAGACTAAGTTACGCATTTGATCTCCAGTGCTGGTCTAACTGGGACAGGCAGTCACCAACAAGGCAACCCATTTACAAGCCTAACTCAAAGGAAATGTAAACCACATTACAGACTTAGCTTATGTGTGAGATTATAAATGCTAGGGTTGTGATAATCAGGCTCATGCCTTCTACCTTAAAAATTAGGGGGGTGTCAAAATACGAAACTATCCAGTGAGACCTTATGACTCTAGAACAAACCCCGTCATATATAAAATGGGATGGTGTGTAAAAAGTCAGGAAACTCGTACTACGTTATTCCATTCCACTATCATCACTCTTAGTCACCATCTTAATCCACACACCATTAAAATCGTTGGTCAGTTATAAAGTAAATATTTACGGTTTTAGGGGTGTATGAGGTGTCCAGGGAGGGTAGCACCATTGGTTCCCACTTGGCACTCAGCTATTACCTGTGGTTCCAAGAAACTGTGTCATTCGCGGCTTCCACATCCTGGAAAACAACCTATACTGGCCGGCTAAACCAGGCTGAGGGTAGCCGACGGGTCTTAAACCCTCGACGAGTCATTCATTGCCTATCTAGCATGTGAAGACTATAGCCTACGCGGAGAAACCACCATCTGGTCAACGGGCAGAAAGGCGAATCTCAGCAATACACAATGCACTGTCGAGTGCTAAGAGAACGACGAGACAGGTAGGACATCCTGGTCATATGGTGCACTCAATTCCCTCTCCGGCCGACTCGAATTTGTAATTCTGCTTGACTCAGATGGTTTTGGGCAAGAGAGTGAGGACTTCATCACTTACAGCAAAGTCACCAAGCAAGCCACTCTTGTCATCCATCCATCTGATTTCATCAGCCACCAAAATCCTGTGGCGACAGGCAAGCAACGAAGGGGTAGGTGTGGGTACACTGGCAGCCGTAGCAGAATATCAGCATGCAGGCGGCTCAGGCCATTAGGGTCGTTCACCGCTGACAAAGATCAGCAGTGGAGTTCTGCAGTCCACTGAGTGACTGGGGAGCCCTCTTCAGGAATTCACTGGTATCCTCCTTGGAATGAGGAAGGAGCTAGATAATGCGCCCCACACTTTTCTAGCCAGTTTACCGCGGCTGGTGGGGACCCTACGTAAGTGGTCAAAATAGAAAGAAGAAAATAATTGTTCCTCTTAGACTTAGCGCTTGAAATTACTCACCTTACTGGACAGAGACGAGATGGAAAGACTCCAGAGGAGAACTGCCTTGATAGGAAATGAATTCGACAGATACAACGTGGTCATTGCTGCTGTCATTGAGACCCGGCTTGCAGGAGAAGGCAAACTCGGTCAAAGGAGCTCTGGATACACGTTCGCTTGGATCGACCGAGGAAGTGAAGAGCGCCTGAGGCTGGTGTAAGCTTTGCAGTGAAGATAGCACTGATTGGCAAATTGGCTGGACCTCCAAAATGATTAAGCAACAGACTCATAAACATGCAATCCTCCCTATTTTCTGAACAAAAGCACCTACCATCATCAGTAGCTACGTTCCAATCATGACCAACCCGGATGAAGTGAAGGCAAAGTTCTAGGAGGATCTTCAATCCGTCAATGCTAAAGTTCCAATGGCAGATAAGCTCGTGATTTTTGGTGACTTCAATGCAACAGTAGGCTGTGATCACGTTCTTGAGATGGAGTTCTAATAAAGCAATGAGTGGACCACTGTAACACCAACAGCTTTCTTTTGCCCCAGACATGCACCGAGCATGAACTGTTCATCACCAATAGTCTTCCGGCTCGATATCCGTAAGTGGACGTCACGGATGTACCCTCGCTCTAAGCACTGGCATCTCTTCTACTATGTTATTGTAAGGAAGAGCGACAGACAGGATGTGCGTGTGACCAAGTCCTTGTGCGGCTTTTGAAAAATCATGTCTGGTGTAAGGGAGATAACTGAAAGGTAAACCTAAGGTGTGGTAGTTTTACATCCTCCAACATATCATCCTTATTAGTTCACGAACACGTGTATTAGCTTCAATGCAATTAAATTATCCAAAAAAAAAATAACTAATTGAGTGAGAACCTACCATTCAGGCTTCTAAAGTAGAGGAGGCTTTAAAAGTGATTTCATTTTGTTGTGTGAGTTGAGCGGGCTGCCTTATATCAAATACTTCGCGCTGTCTACAATGTCAGCATGAGGATGTGAAGCGTAACCTCCCAAAAGTATGCAAATATCACCCCATGCTATTCTGGAATTTTTAGATGGATGCAAAAGTTTGAAGAACTCTGAACTTGAATGGAAGGGATGGACAGTATGTGACTTATGTGGTTGTCACTCCATGTTTGACCATATATGGAAAATCTGATATAACAGTTAGAAATAAATATAATAAATTTAAAGTCAATTGTAGTTTATAATTGGGTTATTACAAGTGTCAATGGGAAATTCTGAATTAAAGAAACTGTTCTTCTCTGGTGGTATTCCCTCCTGCTATTATACAAAAAGACTGCAAAAGAACTTATCAAAATAAGCTGCATGAACAGATTTCCAAGGCAGGAGATTGTACCAAAATGGACATTTATTGTAGGGCAATTAAAATAAAAGTGGGACGGTATACTATACCTTTAGTAAACTACCTAAAACTACTCATACCAGAATAACCTATATGATACAAAATGATCTACAACTGAACCTACAGTGTTTTCGATCCTTGTTTATGGCATTCCTTACAAGAATAAGATAGATGCTATTTGATACATGATTCATCGTCTTTTGCATGTAATTGTACATCCATCTATAACATGTTCAGCTATGCAAGTCTTGATCTTCATTCTTTTAGAATGTAAATTAAATTTGGTGTCTTTTACAGTTCATTGCAAATATCCTTTCTTAAACCAAAAGAAAATATTCTGTTTCTCCTACATGCTTTTATCTGCAATACCCTAGCCAAAGACAGTTGTTTTATTGGTCAACGGTATCCTTTGTCAGAAATTCCAAGCCTGCACATCCATATGATATACTTGTACTGTACAAAACTATTTAACAGAGGAAAGGGTATTTTTAATCATTTTGGTACTTTTAATGCAGATTTGTTGAATAAAAATATTCATAAGTTTATTTATAGATCATTATCTCAGTAAATTTAGACACATCAGAACGAACCCATCTACACCTTGGCGTAAAGATCAGATATTTCTGTGCTTTGTTTCTGTGAATTTCGATGGAAGCTGCGGCAAGCCACCACATCCAATCAAAATTAAGTTGTTCAAATTTAAACATCATTCCTGTGTGATTGAGACATGGGGAACACAAAACTTGAATGTACTAATAAATAAGCAATTTTCCATTGCTGTTCTGTGTTTACGCAAGTAGCTTTCACTCACCTGTAATGACCTCCCTCTGGTACATAGTCATACTTTTGAGGCAACTCATGATGTTGCTAGGAAAAAGTACCAATATATCTGTTCGATCTACCAAGATGTAGATAGGGTTATCGGAACCTTGGCTAGTGAAGATTCAGAATGGCATAGAGATCTGATTATTTCGCGGAAGTCATTCAAGGCTTTACATAAGAAACATACAGAGGCTTTTACATAAGAAACAAACCGTTGCCTTTACATGTAAAACAAAGAAGTTAGTAAAAAATGAAATGACGTCTATTTCATAACGTAATTTAAATGTGTGCAGAGGTCTGTTTTGATGCTTTATATAGTAGTAGAATGTAGGCTGTGATCTGTAATGAGGCTTGATGTAGTACTAGAATGTATGTAGATATCTGCAATGTATGCATATAGTGCAATGAGGCTTAATATAGTAGCAGAATGTATGCAGTGTGCAATGAGGCTCATCTTTGCTAGCCAATATTTCTTTTTGATAACCCTATCTACCGCATCCAATCAAAACTAAGTTGTTAAAATTTGAACACAGTTCCTATATTATCAAGACAACTGTAACACGCAGCTTCGATGGACTGATAAATAAGCAGATTTCAGCTGTTGGCCAGTGTTGTTACAAATATCATTCACTCAAATATGTATGTAATATCTTCCGTCAGGTATGTAGTCATACTTTTGATGTTAAACTTACATTTCTTTGAGGTCTATTGCTTCCACCATTTTCTGTAGATGTTAAATACACAACTGTAACACGCTATTGGTTAGTTGGCATTACATAATAACTGAGGCAATTCATGACGTCCAATATGTCGCTAGAACAAAGCACTATAATGCCTATTTTTATACGCCAAGTGTAGATAGGGTTATCATATCGGAACCTTGGCTAGCAAAGATGGATGTGGCTTGATATAGCAGAATGTAGGCAGATGTTGCATTGAAGCTTTGTATTTTTTTCTTACCTCATGATATGACATGTAACGTTATAATTGTCATTAGTTGGACTGTACATCCATACCATTTTCTATCTGGTTATGTTTTGTATATAGGTCAATTCGTTGGATATTCATATAAATGACCTTGTCCATTGGGTTATTTTTCTGCATAGGTCAATTTGATGGACATGTACAGTAATACACTTGGCCGTCTGGTTATGTCTTGTATATAGGCCCATTTCTTGGGCTTGGACACAGTAATATCCTAGTTCATCATGATATATTTTGCAAATAGGTTAAGTTCTTGGCTTTATCATTACCATTGTCCATCTGTTTCATCTTTCCCATCTGTCTATGTGGTTTTATTTCATATATCTCAGTCACATATATTAATATCGAAGTCCATCTGTTCATCTGATTATTTTTTATATAGAGGCCCATTTCTAAGGCATGTATATTATTTAGCTTATCTGTCTATCCATCGTTTATATTTTGTATTAATAATCAATTTATCTAGCACACCTTATTACACATTAATCTGTCTGTCTGTTTTTGTTCTGCATATAGCCCAATTTCTCAGGAATGTATGATATTTTGCTTGTATGTCCCTCCTTCTGGTTATATTTTGTACACATGACCAATCGCGGTTACAAATATTGTTACCCCTTCCCTCTAGTCATATTTTGTATATACGTCAATGCTCTTGCACAGATGGTGTTACTCTAGTCTGTTTGTCCATGTTACCCAAGCCTATATGTCAATCTGGCTATTTTCAGTAAAACGAAATTTCTTTTGGTTGGCACACACAGTGCTTACAACTGTCCGCCCTACCATCTGGTTATGCTTTGTGCATAGATCCATTCCACATCCATCACCAATCTATCTGAGAGGTAATGTTTTGTCTTATTAGTTCATTTCTTAGACATTGTGGTGGTGCATTTATGTTCATACATTTCTAATGTATAACCTGTGTTCCTAGATTATCTGTCAACATTGGCATTCCGACAGCTTCTCAAACACCACTTAACTAATTTAAATTCATATTTAGCAGAGATTATGGCAATCTGCAATCACATATGACCAGTAAATTTACTAAATTAGGAAAACGTGATAAAACAAATCATATAGACCTACTAAAGAGAATTAGATCAAATATGATAGAAACTATTCTTGTATGGAATCCTTTCAAATTTTTAATTATGTTGGTCATAGACAATCTCTGCTTAGGTGATAATTTGTTGTTTTTGTCAATTATTAGACATCATTTGTCTGTTTCTGTGTCTAACTTTTAGTGCAGGTTTGTTATTTATACTGCTTCTAAACTACTAGGATTATCAGGAAACTTTAGATACACTACTTCAAGGTCTAGTTATTCCTGGTTGAAAATGGTACTACTCAACATCCAGTATCCAAACATGGATGGTCATATCAATAAGGGTTGTCAAAAAAGACTTAAAAAGATATCTGTAGGTCCTAAATGAAAATTTGTTCTACTCAGACATCGATTTGACAATGACATTTACTTGAAAAACTTGTTTTCACTATTATTTCTGAAGAGCAAGTCATTTCAACATAGGGTTATTTTATCAGAAGAGTTCTTATATTGGCTAGGTGTTCCTCAATCAGTGGTGTCACTCAAGAAGACACTATACATGCAACAGCGGTAGTCTTGCAGATCTTCGTATTGTTACGTCTTCTAAATATATGGTCATAACAACGTATGTTAAATACTTTTTATATCTAATTGTTCACAAATGAAAATGGTGTTGATCTAACATCCAATATGGTTGCCATGGCTGTCATCTTTAAAATCGTATTATTCTTAATCTTTCTTAACAAGAAGTCGTAATGAAAAGGCTCTTCACAAGGAGGTTTGTGATATCTAGCTAATCTTAGATAAGAATAGTGTTGATTTGATTTACGATATGGGCAAAATTGTGACCGTTTTTGTAAATCTTATTTCTACTCCTAGATGCCTTATAGATAAACGGTCGTATGAAATTTCGTTTTCCGTTGAAAGATTTCTTATAATTTAGTTGACCTTAAATGAAAATGGTGCTGATCGAACATTCTGTACGGCCAACATAACATACATCTTGAAAACCCTGTTATAATAATAAGAAATGCTCTCTTCCTGAGTTCCCTGAAAGATTGTTTGGTCAGTAGAGTGTCAGTCCCATTCTGCTCTCAAATACGTCTGAAATTGCTACGAGTTTGCAAAGACGAAAATGTAGATCTGTTCTCAAAAATGGTGTAACATAATAGGGCTGCATAGTGATACCTGGACGGTGTACTTAAAAAAACAACATTTTAGCAAGCATTGTTTGGTTCATGAGTTGGACAACTTGAATTAGTTTAATGCCTGTAACTACAAAAATATTTTAGGTGTATTTATACATATATGTATAATATTAAAATCTTGCGGGTATACTGCGAAAGTATTATCATTTCCATTTAGAAATTTAGATACAACAGTCATTATGTATTACAAATCAGTGTTGGTATCTGTTGAATGTTGTTATGTGAAAATTAATAGTCATTACAATCTGTTTTAAATCAGTGTTAGTATCTGTTGAATGCTGATTTATGGAATTGATCAGTATTTAGACATGTTACTATTTTTCCTGTTATTTCTCTTCCAGACATTTTTTGATGACAGAAGCACCAAAGATATAACTTCAGATCGGTTGTACCAAGGTTGAGATGGCAGCACTAACACCCTTAGATACAGTCAAGGACAAAGAATACACTAACTGGCTGAAAGTGACATTGGCCTTATATCACATGAAATTGGGACTGCACACTTTCATAAAAAATGAGATTGATTGTCTACACACGTCCCTCATCCAAAAAATATATGGTGGTTCAACAACCTCACCATCACTGCCACAATGTACTATATGCCATGCTAGCCATGTGAATAGAAGCAAGTACACTGGAGTTTGGACATTTAAAAAACAGTGTAAATTATACTGTGATGTCTGGCTGTATGAATTGTTGCTACTCCACACCAATCCTAAATCAGACAAAATATACTGGAATAACAGCACTGTCACTGCATGGCCATTCCAGCCATGGGAATGTGCTAAGGTTTTTATGCCAAGGGGACAACCGTCTTCCAATACTGAACCAGCTAAATGTGATGCCCAGGCATTATTGACTTTGCTATCAAATTGCACACACTTCCGTTCTAAACTTTCTCCACTTGGCCTGGGTCTTACACACTCAGTAAGTTAAGCATAGAAACGTTTGGTGAATATTTTGAGTTACTGATGATAACTCTTCCATAGGATCTGATGTGTACAGTGACATTTGGATAGAGAACACACACTCATACACAAACACTCGCACACACACACACTGTAATATTTCTTTTTCAAATACATTACTTGATCACATCAGCATAATGATTTATCTCATCTACATCTGATACAGGGAATTCCTGTAAAAAAATGAAAGAAAATATTTTCTGTCAATATAATATATATATATATATATATATATATATATATATATATATATATATATATATATATATATGTATATATATATATATATATATATATATATATATATATATATATATATATATATATATATATATATAGATGAAGGGAAGCAACTCTATCAAGGCAACTCTCCCCCTCATTTGCACTAGGTTATAACCAGTATCCCATGTGTAATTATTTTCAGTTTTCGCTTCCAATTTATGAAGTGTATCATGGAATATATCTAAATATTTACTTAAGTTTGACCATCTAGCATTTATTGTACATAGTATGGTCAGCCAAATGCTGTTATGCATTGTGTCTACAATATTCATACTGCTGATGGTGAGTATTTGTATATTTGCATATTTCTTTCAGTCTTTATGATCCATGTTATTTTATTCAGTAACAATCAATTTCACGTAATAATTGTCCTGTCATATTTAAGTGCACTGCATTTAGTAATTTTAGTTATCTAATGCATTTATTTCAATAATTTATAATATGGCTGTATGGACTTGTATGTTTTTCCATTGCATTACCGAAATGGCGGTCAAACGTAAGTTTTAACAAAGTTGACGTACAGGTGTTTAATGACACAAGAAAGCTAAACAGGAATGTTTTCAACTTCTCCATACTTGCCCTCGTAATCTTCCCTCCAACATTAAGGACATGAGTGACCGTACTAGTGATTTGGTAGGCCTTATTACAATGTTGGGCTACAGGAATATATTCCATGACAGACTTTTGCCATGCCATAAAGGCCAGAAGTGACCATGCCTGTCATTTGGTAGGTCGTGTTACCAAGATGATCAATAGGCTTCCTGCCTCTGATAATCTTTTGCCTAGTTGTAATTGATATGATTATAATTTGGAAAGCTAATGTCATGATGGTTCGAAAAGGTGCAGGTTTGAATCCCTCCATCGGACCACCCTGGGACAGCTACCTTATTGTGTGCTTAGGCAAGGCAGTTGACTCCAATTGCGTCTGCGCTAATAATCTAATTGTGTTGCTGTGCCGTTAAACACCAAACCAAACCCAGGATAATCAGAAGGTCTCATGTCTCTGGAAATCGTTTGTAGAGCTGTAAATGCCAGAAATGATCATGCTTGTGGCTTGGTAGGGCAGATCACAAGGTAGGTCATAATGATCTCTTGTAACATGAATTTCATTAGAGGCGCTCCACTGATGCATTTTTGTTCTCTCAAGCCACACCATTTAGCCACCTTGCGCTCCTTTCATTTTGGCATTTCCATTCGGTGTTGAGATCCTATCGAGGGATTGAGAAAAAAAAAACAAAAACAACAACAACACAAAAACTAACTCTTATTCTTTCAGTGCAGGCTCCTATCTCAAAATAATTATGTTGCGGTCCCAGTTGTCCAAGAGCATAATGACCTCGCCGTTTCCGATTACTCATAAACTCTCCCCTGTCTACTTTCGAGGCACAGAACCACTAAGATAATTTAGTGTGAATCCCTCCCCCCAATAAATCTGATGACCACATCATAATATCTGTCAAAGAAGGATAGTCAATGCTATAGGCTACAGAGACAGTTCTGTGAAAAAATAATTATTATGGCCAATTGAATTATGGACGGCTATCCGACTAATTTTCTCTGTTGGGTCTCCCGTCAGATATCACAGTCTTACCATTTATCCTACACTCTCGTTCATCCAGTCCCTTCCACTTGCATCATCCGTATCGATGACAAAGCTCCCAAGAAGGTCATTGTACAGTAGGAAATATATATTCTGCACATTGAATAGAGATGGTCAAAAAACCACATATGCCAAGTTTCTCATCCTGTCTCTTCCTTGTTGCAAAATCCAAGAGCATTCTTAAACTTACGATAAATTCAAACAAGTTAAGTCAATAAATGTATGACCCGAAATTCAAAGATGACTAGGTCAGTCCATTTTTGTTTGACGATCAATTTTTAATACTCCGTTGCATACTTTTAGATAACAATTAATATGGCATCTTGCAAATACCTTTCTTTTGCATATAATGGCGTAATATGTAGGTTTTGGATTCTTTAATTCAGCCACATTCTAAGCTCTTTGGCCTATACCAAAACATTGGACTGCATCTTATCTCATTATAGGACAGACTTTTCCGCAAAAATGACTGTATAGTGTATACCTGGACGATGTGTTTATAAAAAGTTTGGTTAGTATATTTTGGTTCATGAATTGAACAACCTTCTTTTTCTCTTTCAGAGTATATGATAGATAGATAATGTGGAGAAGTCGGACCTTATCCCTTCATAAAATTTTGTCCCTCTAGCTACATAACTGATAACACATACCAGCTGGGTGTGTTTTTCTTCCAGATCCATCGAAGTATTATTATTCACGTGTTAGAGATGGCACCAACCGAGACATGTATTATCGAGAGGGTGTTTTTTTTAACTCCTTGGTCTGTTGTATGTCTGTTACACATTGGCTAACAATCGCTGCTAGAGAATACTTTTTTCATTGGTCTATTGGATGCTTGAATATGAAAAGCAATATGTGTGCCCAACAGAAAGCCACGGATAGGTCTATAATTCACAGGGTAAACAGGTAGAGGTTGAATATTTAACATTCCTCTCCACCTACTGTTACCTATTCGGATGATGTTTACCTGATAGGGTAATGTATTTAATGGAGAAAGACAATTTTACCATACATTATGTTTCTCCAATAACACATACCCAATCCATAGATGACAAAACTCTGAACATTAGTTCATAAGATGAACAACAGTCTTTCTCTCTTTCACAGTTTATAGTACATAATAAATGTGGATAAGCCGTATCACCTTGGTGTGTCTAACTCCCAGTCGCATCAATGTATCATTCATGTGTCAACGATTGTACCATCCAAGACATATAATGGTAATGGAATTTCTTTCAAATCCTTGCCCTGTTCTTTGCAGCATTAGACTTGTCACGTTTATGCTGCCATCACATGCACTCACTGTAGATGGCCTTACTTGTTCAGTGGCACCTGATCTCTGGTTGTTTCGATCAACATGTTATTATTTTAACCAAAATCAAGCAGTATCTTTTCCAATGCCAAGACCTAGTGACGCTGGTAGCAGGAATTACCTGAGAAAACGCACAACCCAAATTAACACTGTTTAGATGCCAGTTTCTTAGGTTGGGGAGATGATATTATACGTGTAGTTTTTGTAAGTCAGTGGCAAGTGTGGATGCTTCAAGAGTAATATCTTCATATTAAACTCTTTACGATGAAGCCACATTTACTGTCTGCCACGCTCGGGTATTATGCATCAAAAGAAAGACATTTCTGATAATATTAGATCATTTGGTGGTAGAGGGTAACATCATTACAAAATTTGGGATTATATCATCTGAAAAATGTTTCTCATGGTACCAACACATCCAGGGTAGGCTTAATGATTGTAATGCCGACTGAGTAATATGGAGTGATCTCTTCATCCATCAGCCTTCCACTGTATGCGCCCATTCAGCATACGTTCTCCATTTGGTTAACTTCTTTCTCATTAACATTGAGACCAAGAAGTTGCCCCCCACAATCAAAGGGCAATGTTCCATGATATCAGACACATTGAGACGTAATAGAAAGGACAGTATAATCAACCAGGACCTATCCATTTTGTAGCTATTCAGACCACGCACATTCATCATATTAAAATGGAACCATTTCAATCTTCCACCAAACTGAGGCAACTATTGTACAAGACTATATTCCTGCACTTTTCAAGATTCAAGATGCTTGGTGAGTGAGCTGCATGCGCTGTCAGTGGCTCCAAAACCAACAGATAAATATTTTATATCTCTTTCAATTCAAAACCTGTCAAGAGAAGTAATGCTGTAGGACATTGTATTTGTCCTTATGTGCTATCTGAGATGATACAAAATGTTATGAAAAACATTTCCTACCGAATTAACAGGAAAACACATTATTACCTCACAATTACTGGCCACAACGCTAAAGTGAGTTTATAAATCGGCATAATCTGAACTCACATGATTAGATACAATTAATAAAGATTTCAGCTCATGAAATACAAGTGATTTCTGCCAGCATTGCTTTCGATTCTAGAGCTCCCATTTAAAACATAGTGTAGTCAGTTATCTGGCACACGCGGTCTAATTTCTACAGTTTCGGTTTGAAAGAGGAATCTCATTTGACCTCATGCACAACTTCAGAACCAGTCATAATCTTACCATTATAGCTGGACTTACTCGTGAATATTTTAATGATAGAAACAAATTGGGTGCAGGATCGAACAAGGTTCCCTCTCACGCGTGTATACATATAATGTCTGTACTTGTATTACATAAGAAGTATATCAGTCATGATCCCACAGGGTGACACAGGTAGGGTATTCATCATTTCCTTCTTCTCGTACCTATTCCCCTACTGTTAATGTGATAGGGTAATGTATTTAGCAGAGAAAGCAAGTTTTGGATTAAATTATGGTACTCTAATGATACTTACCTTTCATCACTAGTTTCCCTTTCACCCTTCTCCGCAATGCAAATATCCTCTTGAAGGTTTTACTGAAGCTGAAACTGGCTACATCCATCCTGTTGTGGTAATCCAATGGGAATTAAAGGGAGTTAACATAAAAGATTTATTTCCCTTAGTGTAAATACTTTATAAATGGAGACTCAATTGTTAATCTTCTATGAAAGGTCGGAATGGAGGCTGGACTGATTAATCCTAATATTAATATAATTGGTAAGTATTATCGGAGAAACATAATTTAAAAAAAAAAACAAAATGCGGATATGATTAGCGTGCACTATAACATTTTATATTATTATTACTATTCCACTATCTTTATTTAATGATGACAAAATGTAATAATGTTATATTGCAAAGCAGGTCTGCTTTTTTTTTCGTAAATAAGCAACAAGCACTAAAAGCAGATTAGAGATTAAAATAAAGGTGCCACTTAATTAAGCGTTTGGAAATGTTCACACACATGCCAATGATGGCAGATTCACAATTTGTACATTTGTATATGAGAGGACAGTATTTAAAAGGATAACTCGAAATCCCAAATATAAGACAGTAGGAGAATTAAAGTGCGAATTTAACTTTTCAAAACTTGCTTAATTGGCATTTATTTCTTCAAAATGCTGCTGGCATTAGGGACTACTGATATTTTCATGGATCAAATATTGTCAAATATTGTTATTTACATTGTACGGAGACATTTTGCATAGAAAACTTCATACAGTATTTGACTTAATAAATAAATGTATGAATTACTTGAAGTTGAACCAGATTTTGGCAGGAATCACCATATGCGATAATAACAGGGTGATATATCAGTTGCTTTTATTTGTTTTATCATGGCGCACTTCACGTTCGATAAATAAGGCTAACTCCTAAGCTATTTTCTAAGGGAAAAGCACCTGACCATATGCTATAAGAAAGGTTTACAGGTTGTTTCGGTACGAGTTATTGAGGGAGAGGTATATTAAGGGATACGAAAATCCAGTTGACTGTAAACTTAAAGAAATTTTGAAAGTATAATCTCAGCGAATTAAGATTTTAAAGAACTTTTATTTCTACTGAGCAAGCAAATTTATAAGTTTTTACATCTTCTAATTTATTAGAGTTGTACTTCCAGATAAAGCTAATGCCAAGTGTTTTACATAGCATGTTATTTCACATGTTCTCATTCAATTTAAATTGTAGTTTAGCATCACACATGACTTTGGCATTTAATTGTATGATTGCCATATCTGTTGAGATAGTAAGAAAGAAAAACAAAATACAAGTGACGCTGCATGCAGATTAGATGTTAGATATCACAGTGTGTAAATTGAAGGCACCTACGTAAACATGTCCACATATTCCTAAAGATAAAGAAAAAAGTGATACAAGAATATATATCTATCTCTAAGAAAGGTAAAATAGTATAATTGTTCTAAATGTTGCAGTTGCTGTGTGGAACGAGAGATTAAAGTGTTGTATATTAAATAGATAAGAAAGTATGCGTACTTGAGAGCATATTTAAAAGAAACAAGATAAAAACAACTTTATAGTATTGGAAAAATAAACCAATTGAGATTTAAGAGCAGTCAGGACCTTCTTTTCATGCATGGTTCAGTTGATAACATATCAAATATGAAAAATGAGGCAATATTTGATTTTAATTTAAACTGTACCGGTTGAAGACTGAAAGGATTAATGGTAGTTTTTGTCTATCCATTAGCACTTGTTTCTTAATGTTACACCTCCTAGAATACATGAAGAATTCCCATGAAATTTTACACACAGACACACACACACACACACACACACACACACACACACACACACACATATATATATATATATATATATATATATATATATATATATATATATATATATATATATATATATATATATATATATATATATATATATATATATATATATATATATATATATATACACAAACATCCATGATTAACTTGATCCTAAATTAATAAGGTGTTACTCAGCATTCATTATCACTTCAACAGTGACCATTATTAACAATCTTGTTATTGCTACATTTTCTGAAAGGATTCGCATATCAAAATGCCATTTCATTAAATTAATTCTTACCTTATTTAGGTGGTCCTAAACGAAAATGGTGTCAATCTAACCTCCAATATTGCAAACATTAGAACTGTTTTGAAACTTTTGTAATTGCTACTCCTCCTGAACCCAAGCACAGAGACACCGAGTTTCATGACAGGATTTCTTGACATATTTAAGTTGGTTCCATTGCAAATGTTGCAAGCATCCAGTTTGAAAACTTTGTTATTGCTTATGCAGAATGTATAGTATTATCAGCTTTGTGTTTTAATTAAAAACATTTTCTTATGATGTCTACATGATAATAAATGAACATGATGCTTTTAAGACATCCGGTATCTTGCAAACCTTGTGATCACTACTTCTCATGTATGAATGGTTAAATCATCTTGAGGTTTTCACTAAAATGCTTCTTACAATGTCTAGTTGGTTCTAAATGAAGATGTCACCAATCTGAATTAACATGGGCCATCTTGAAAATCATTTTAATATCTCCTTTAAGTCAGTAGTCTCTGGCACTTATCTACATTCATTTCTCTCGCCTTCCATTACCCATTCTTCTTCCCTCCTGCATTCTTCCTGCGCCGCTTCGTGTGCTATTTCTCCTCCACCCTTCCTTTTCTTCTTCTTGTACATTCTCCATCCCTCTCCTAGGATTTCAGTGCCACCTCTTACGTGCGCCTTGGAGTTTCCTGTAGTAAATACAAGGGACGTACATCCTGTTCTCCCTATACTAATCTTCGTAATCTTCTAATCTCTCACGGTCTTCTCTGCAAACAAATGGCGAACACTTTACCATGCACTTCTCACACACTAACGTCTGCTTATTTCATACACGCCTTGCCCTATGTACAAATAGTATTGCTTACAATGCTCCGCAAGTCACACACACACACACACACACACACACACACACACACACACACACACACACACATACCGTTTAAATGTTATATTTTGACACAGCAATCTAACATTGATATAGTAATGGTTACCTTTGTGTCCTACGAATTATAGAATGATACACATAAATACATAAATACATATGTATACAAATCCACATTGTCTACTACACACAATTCTTAGTCTACATACTGATATATGCCCATACACATCCCAATTCAATTTTCTAATAGATTCAAATATACACTATGATGTGTTATTCTTTAATAATTCTACGATATGTTTTGTTCTCTGTCCTAAAAATGCACTATATATTATAATTAACAATATGTTAAATTCCCGTCTATGCAAATAATCAAAAATATTCGGCTGAGATATTTCCTTCCTGTAGAAGATTCATATTTCTTTTCCAGTTCAGTTCATCTCACTTTTTTAGAGTCTTGTTCTCTTGTAGTGGCCATTCCTCCAAAATCTTTTGTTATTGTTCCTTGTAGTTCAGCTAAACTCCGCCGTTCTCAAAGGTCAGGAAACTACTGAATAATATTTACACTCAGTTCTGGTTAAATATTTCGTTGTCTCCATGTCTGTTTGAGAAATTAGCTCCTCCTGGTCGATTTTTAAATTCCTTAAATTTCATTTGTCTGGTGCGCCTCGTTTAATATTCTGTGATGCTTCAACCCAACTCTTTTCACGTGTAACTGTGAGTCAAGAAATATGTCCTTCTTGACGACACACAGAGCTTAAATGCCGCTGAAGCGGCTAGCCGACACAACTAGCTAATTACTAAATAAGCACATAGCTGGTCTTCAACTGTTGGCCTCAAAAAGTCTTTAGCCGACTGTCATAAACATTTCGTAACCCTTTAGCCAGTAAAAAGTTACAATCACTGCCGTAAAGATTAGAATTATTCTGAAAATTTTTCCTCACAAGCATGATAATTCGATTTCTCCACGAACACAGTTACAAAACTTGTGGAAAGCTTAGTATAAGCATAAGGAAGAATCATGCTAATTTTAAGTCCAATGATCAATGCTTAAGGACACTACTAGAATTAGCTTACAAAAGAATTATTCAAGAATATCGTTAGTTCTAAATTACATACCTAAAGTAAATTTTATGGCTTGCTTGCTCTTGGGTACAGATACATTTTATTGATGTGTGGGTCACAAGTTCAGAAATCAAGGTAACAAACTTTCCAAGGGTTAAATCGATCTATGCATGATAATAATAATGTTTTACAAATGGGGTGTAAACTTCGTGGATGATTTGAAGTGAGAGTAAGGATGAAGCCTATTGATCTTGGGGGCAAAAGAACAAAGTGCAAGGTCACACCAACTGAAAGAAGAAACATTATTTCAAAAAACTTGTTAGATTTGTATTGTAATGAAATTAGATACCGGGGTGTGTGGTGCTATTATGGCAGGGACGGCTATGTTTTCCCTATAGGACTGAATAAAACAATTATAGCTGTTAATTATAACAGAAACGTATAGCTGTTGGCAGTGACCCTAGAAAACGAGAGGACCCATATCTGCTTTCGTGTGTCAAGTATATGGTTTCAACTAGACCGAATTATGAACTTGAAAAGTGGTTTTAAGAAGATTCACTTGAGAAGGGGAAAAGTTTTGTAGCTTTCAGTATTCTCTCTCTCTCTCTCTCTCTCTCTCTCTCTCTCTCTCTCTCTCTCTCTCTCTCTCTCTCTCTCTCTGGGATATTTACAGAGAGAGAGAGAGAGAGAGAGAGAGAGAGAGAGAGAGAGAGAGAGAGAGAGAGAGAGAGAGAGAGATTCTCTCTCTCTCTCTCTCTCTCTCTCTCTCTCTCTCTCTCTCTCTCTCTCTCTCTCTCTCTCTCTCTGATATTTACATTGTAATCCTGCAGGGAAGTAGAGGTATTCTTGTGTAATGCGGCACAAGGGAAAAGGATGTTATATCGTGTAAATTGTAAATAAACATGTAAATAGCATAATTATTTTTATAGATTTATGTTTGAACATATCACGTTACAGCATCATTATCACAGACATTGGTGTCATGGAGTTATTAATTTCTATAATAAATTTACGCTTTTCCAGAATTATATGCTTTAACTCAATCGTTGTAAGGGTTAAACTACAACATGGTGGCAACACTTTTCTTGTACACTACATGACCATGTCCACTCTTCAGGTAACATAACTTTTATCTGACGAGGAAGTTGTTTTAGACCTTTTAGTCATCTGGATAGAACGTGCGATTCAAATGATATAATGTGTAGATGTTATTATTTACTGCAGAAATGAATAAATACACGAGCCAAGCATTATTATTAGCTTCCAATATCATAAGCCTTCCATACTGGGATTTTTCATTCCTCTTGATAAAGTAACCATTGTCCCCAGAAATAATTTAATTTGGATGTTCTAGTCTTTGGAAGGTACTGAAGAAAGAAATGCAGCAGTGGTTTTGTGAAATATTAAATCCATTCATCTTTCCATTCTCTAGAAATATGCTTATTTCTTGTCAGCCTTTTCATTTATCATGGAAGGAACCTTCTTGCACCAAATTTAAAACAATGAGGGTCACTAGGTAAGGTGCAATCTTGAACGAACCCTGCTGAGCATACCATTGCAATATTTATCACCGTGGTTTGCATACAAAAGAACAATGCATACCAACAATTGTGCAAGATATTTCATGTGTTGTTATCATTAATGATTCAACGTAGGTTTTATTTGTATTGGGATGTTTCATTTTTTGCTCTCCTGACTGGGTATGGTGGAGCTTATTGTATGGCACTGCATCTGTTGCGTCTCATCCACCAGTTAACTTTTTAAAGTTTTCAGAGAATCCAAAAATAAAATAGTGGCCCCAAATATGCTCTAAGCATCCTAAGGCACTCACCTTCATTGCGCACTCGCACATCTCACCTCTGTCTGCTTGAGTTCAAGTAACGGCTTGACAAACATGGGTATAGCTTCCTATGGGTTGGTGTTTTTTCCTGGGTTTTCCAGAGTGCTCTATCCACCAAATATATTGATGTTTGTAGCCTATCATGTGCTGTGAAGTAGCATTCAACCCAACCATATTCCACCATACTTAGTTCTACCAGTGGCAGAAACCATCATGTCATTAAGGGGTTTTGTTGTATCAAAATTACGACGAATTGGCGAACACATAACAAATCAAAAGCAACGAAACAATTCGATCATATTAAACAGATAGTTACCATGACAGGAAGACGTTTCAAATTTGACAAATGTTACCAGGATGACGACAATTATAGAAACTGCTACTAAAATAGAAAAGCAGATGTTATTAAAACTAGATAAGCCTTTAATGTTTGATTTTGACAGACAATAAATTTAAATTAAAGACACCACTAGTATGTAGGAACGGTTATATTAGCTGCCAAGTGTTCTGCAAAACTGCCTTCAAAGTCTTATCTAGTCTAATTTATCATACCTTCCACATATCTTTGTATCTACAATTAAATAGATAAAGCATGATTTCACATGATTGGTTTGAAAGTGCTTTATATTTAATTGCAATGAAAGTGAAAATTTCGTACTGTGGGACATGGAAAATTACTCCAAGACACTCAATTACGCTGGACGATAATACTTTGTTGATCTTTTTCTTAATTACAGATTTCAGTGATAAGAAACAAGATAATGCACAATAGTGATATGAAACTTTCTGATGCAGACAGAACGACATTCATACAGGAAATCATACAGTTCTTAGAGGATCCTGTCAGCCTGAAGTCAATGGCAGATTGTCAGCTTTCTGTTAGAAACATTCACAAGGTAACGCTAGATGATTTCATTGGCCAACGGGTAACACTGGATGAAACAAATGCAGATTAGATGTGTACAGATTGTACCATTAGAGTCCAGTTTGTACATTTAAGCTAACTAAGCCTTAGATACGATGCTGGCAAGACCATATCAACATTTATGGAAACTGCATGCATAATTATCTTTTTCTCATAGAACTTAATGTTTCTTATAGCTCTTTTGCAAAGTCCAAACACAAAGTACTGTAATCAGAAGAGTGCATGTACATACAATTAGAGAAACGAAAAGGAAAGATCCAGAGAAGAAATATTGTATTTTTATACAAATTTGATAATTATGTTTTTGGGATGTTATATATACAAACGTATAAAACATGGATAAAATGATGTACATGTATGATCAAACTGAAACCCATGCATTGCAATCAGTGGGAACATATAAATGCCTATTGCTCACAGAACGTTAGGTTTTTTGAAGTTCCGTTGTTAAACTAAGTGCAGAGCAAACTCCAGTTATCGAGTTTCAGAGTACATATGATGCAGAAACACCCATGGTGAATGTCTTTGCATCTTCCACGGCCTATACAATGAATTCGCAAAATCTACTACCTCTACAGTGAATCCACAACTTCTAAGACCTCTACAGCGAATCCGCAGCTTCTAAGACCTGTACTATAACCCCACTGCCTCTGGGACTTCTACATTAAATCAGCAGCTTATAAGACCTCCAGCTTTCTTCACTTGTCTTGAAGGGCATATACCTCTGTTGTGTGAGTCCCTACATGTTACTAGACTCCAGCTTATTATCCAAAACTCATGGATTGCCCTGAAACGTGAAATACACATTGATTGCTAGCACTAGTGGGCACTAAATATAAATAACGTCTCTTGGAAATCCATTATGATCAACATAGTGGCCATCTTGAGAAATCTTATTGCTGATCCTCCTGAATATTTGCTAATATTAAGATGAAGTTTCACTACAAGACGTTCTATAATATCAGGCTGCTCCTAAATAAAAATGGTGATTCTCATACATTTAGTACCAACGTATCAGGGATATTAAAATTTGTATTGATGCTTTGGAACACAATCATATCGGCGGTTTTCATTAAAAATCTTTTATGATGTGTTGTTTCTTAATGAAAACACTGTGGCCCTTGAACATCCAATGTGTCTGCCAGACTGGCCTTCTTGAAAGTCTTATTACTGCATCTGCTTGGTTGGTGATGCAAACATTGAGATGGAGTTTTCAAATAAAGACTTTGTATGATATCTGGTTTGTCAGAAATAAAAGCCTTCTAGGCCAACCAGGGTCAGCTCTCTCAATATTTCCTCGGGATCTGTATTTCCAACATAATGACCATCTTGAAAATCTTGTCACTTCTACTTCTAAATGGATGATAATATTGACATGAGGTATTGTCCAATATTCTTTTTAAGATATTTGGATGGTCTTAAATGAAAAAAGCACCTATGTAACAATCAACATGGCTACAAAAGCAGTCTCTTGTCCCAATTCCTTTTGAATGTGTAGTTGCATTTCCATGGATTTTCTCAAAAGGATTTCTTTTGATGTCTGATTGGTCCTGCATTAGAATGCTGTCAACCACAGATCTAATAAGGACACTATGCTGGTCATCTTGACTGTTTTTAAAGTTGTTCCACTTAAAATGATGGGGTTTAGAATACATAATTTCTCTTATGATGTGAATAGTCCAAACAGACCTCAATCTTCCTGGCCATGGTGTTAATTTTCATACATAGTTTTATCACCACTTTAGATCTCTTGAATTCAATTTTTGTAATATATTACTTTTTCTAAATAAAAATATATAGGCATTAAGAAAATCATTATCACCTACTCATAGTGTTTTTACGAAATTTTTTTTTTAAAGTGGCAACTTGGTTCTGAATAGAAACAGCACTCATCTGTTCTCCGGAAAGGCACATTAGTTACAATTTATAAATATCTTCTTATCTCTATTTTCCCGCATGACTGTAGCAATGTCATTGGGATTTGTGTGTAAAAGTGCAGATATGGCCACCAACAGATCCACCTCTTTTGCGAAGGAATTTTGAAAATAAGACCTGCAAGACTGAAAAAAAAACATCCCCTTGGTGTCAGAACTGGGCATGCGATTGAGTAAAAAGAATAAATTTACTGTCAATAATGAGACTCAAATTAAAAATATTTTGTTGCTGAAGCACAAATGAGGGTAAAGTGAAACACTAGTCAAAACTAACCATTTACTTTGAGATCAAGTCAGAGTCCATTCCATTGCCTGCATTTTTATACTTCACAGCACTTACAATCTCAATAGCATTTCTGGTCAAATATATTTTTATTTAGTTGCATTTCAGTGAACAATTTTATAGCATTTTAACATTGATTTCTCAGCAATAGATAGTGACTCCAGTTTATAAATGCACTGGCTAATAAGCATGACATTAAAATCAAACACCATAAGAATTCAGTTTTATCTAAGTCACATTGTGGATATATTAGAACACCCTGAATGATGCCACTTAGTTAACTAGACTTTTAGTCACAAAAGTATTAGTACTAGCGATAATCATTTTACAGTGTGTAACTTTATACATCTATAAAAAGGCAAAGCATATTAAGCTACGATATTGCTTATCTGTGTGTCGGTTAACATTCCACAGTTCTTCATTTCAGTTCTTTGCGGTTTGCTCATACATGAGGCAAGATGGAATATTTTTTTATATAGTTGAACTGCTAGAATTTAGTTTATCATGTTTTTTTTCCCAGCTAAATGTGCTTACATGTCCCATGGCAGATTGATACTGATTCACGGACTAACTATGCTTACGTGTCCCTTTCAGATTGAAAATGATTCTTTGGACGTTTTTTTTAATCTAAATGTTGAGATGACAGCGTTAAAGGCAGCAGTAAATGAGTTCAGATTGGAACTAGGAATGGAGAAGGAAAACGCCTTGAAGACTACTGATGCCTTGAAAGAAGAATGTAAACAACTTAAAGAAAAACTAACACCGAGGGTTGATGATTTTGCAAAGGATTTAGAACGACATGGAACAAGGATGGACACCATTGAAAGTAATGTACAGCAGCAAGTACCAAGACTTGATGCAGTTGAAGAAAATGTGAAATATTTTGATACAAAATTGAAAGACTTGAAAACAAGTACAGACACGGTACTACAGGAGCAGGAGAAAAAACACCAGGAGATGGATACAACGGTAACAGAATTGTTAGCATGTGTAGCCTTAGATGAAGCGAAACTTAGTATAATAGAAGATAATTTGCATTCTTTAGATACAGAATTGCAGGAAATAAAATCAAGTACAGACACAGTGCTACATCAGCAGGAGAAAAAACACCAGGAAATGGATATAACTGTAACACATTTGTCAGCAAGTGTAGCCTTACATGAAACAAAACTTGGTAAATTTGAGGACAATCTACATGAGCAGGAGAAGAAAGTAACAGAATTGTCATCAAAACTTGATACACTTGAGGAAAAGATGCAAATAAATATACGCACTCAGTTCGTAAATAATTCTGGTAGAAAAAGAAAAGTAGATGGAGAAGGAATATCAGACACAGATACATCAGGTATAATGACAAAACATTACATAATTGGTGTTGTAATCTTGCAGAAAACTCTCTCTGTATGTTACTTTGTATCAATTTATCATGAAGTTTTATAAGAAAAACCTATTTCACTATTACTAATATTATACATATCAGCCACCTGCATAGATTTTGCTTGTAATTTTTGTCAGACAATTCAGCACAAGGAATGAAAAAATGCATAAAACACATATTTAGATAAATTAACTATATATATATATATATATATATATATATATATATATATATATATATATATTAGATCCTACGGTTGAACTCTTAAGTTTTCAGGCTTTAAGACCTGCACAGCCATATACATTTATATGGTATTAAATATGCTTCTCATAAAAAACTAGAGTACAGTCAAAACTACATCATTGTAAACTTCTATTATATTGCATGCTCCAGTAAGCTGTGTTAATCTTTGGATTTATCTTGTTTCATTGACACTATTACAGTCAAGTAAGATGATACTTAAGATGCATGGTAAAAGTACTACCTTTATGCTGTACACAACCAAAAGGTCAATTACATTTGATACTTGCAAAGGTATGTAAGTGACTCAGCTAAATATATATATAAGTCAACCCTAAGTTTTATTTTTCACTAAACATTGGCCTTAAGACTTAGTTTTCGAAAAACTTATATTCTGAAAATGAACAGTTACAGGTTATTTATGCTCTACAATATCACTCAAAAAATGAAATGTAGGGAAGGCATAGATAAATATTGTTTTCACTTATATGGTCATTCGCAGACTAACAGTTCACAGTCGTCATTAGATGAGCAAAATATAAATATGATATAAACGACCAATAAGTAAAACATAAGTGAAGCACTAGTTAGGGTGAATCAATTCCATAACAGCATGCAATATAACTAGTTAATAACAATTATATTGAAAAAGCGCTAAACTATATATTGCATGATGAAAGACCTAAGCCATGAGATGATTGATACAAGTATTTGGTATTGGAATAAGTTCAGTGTATTTTAAACTTAAAATTGGGATTAACAAAAAAGGTGCATAATAAAATATGGATAATCACAGCTGATTCTAACAGTAGTGTATGTCAGCAATTGGATAGTAGCTTGAACATTTTACTGTATATAGTGTTTGCCGCAGCAAATGATTAGTAGCCTGAACATTTTACTGCATTTGAAAATTTTGCTGTCTTACTTCCATGTTCCCTATCACCTGCTAGTATCTCTCAAATACTACATATTATTATTATTATTATTATTATTATTATTATTATTATTATTATTATTATTATTATTATTATTATTATTATTATTATTATTATTCACTTTCACAACCTTTTTGATGACATATCTGCCAAGGATGTGAAGTGCAATCTTTTGGAGAAGAAGTTGTTATGTGTGTGACTTCTAGACAATAGTAGGTCTTTAAAACTAACACTTTCAATATTGTAAATGTAAATGGGAAACTTTCTCTGAGCTAACGTCTGTTAAAAGGATATTGCCTCTAAACCAAGACATGCTATAGATTATGTGCATTGTTTTCAAAGATTTTGGGAATTTTTGACATTACAACAAATGTATAGTAATTCTGAAAAATAATAATGGAATATGGGTGTTTTTGCTTGTCCACTTCTATACTAATGAATTTACTTTTAAAATTTTTTAAATGAGAAAAATGGCAGGAAAGTCATCCTTGATAAATTGTTGAAAGAAAACTAGAAAAGAAATCTACATAATTTTGTTGATCAAAAATATCGTACTGGTATTTAAGCAAAACAAAGTTAATTAAAGAAAATTGTGTATTTTATTTATTTCAGAAGTCCCAACAAAGAAGAGACCAGAGAGTGATGGCCTGCGACGGCTTAAAAGTGAGTCTACATACATACATACATACATACATACATACATACATACATACATACATACATACATACATACATACATACATACATACATACATGCATGCATGCATGCATGCATGCATGCATGCATGCATGCATGCATGTATATATGTATGTATGTTTGTATGTATGTACTAATTGGAAATGATACTGCTCTGACATCCAAACTTGCCAACGCAGAAGCCATCTTAATATCTTGTTATCATTAATCCTTTTGATTGTATGGTTATATCAATATGGTGCTTTCACAAAAAGACAACCAATTATTACATGTATCATTTATACAATATGTATTGCATGTAAATATATTATTTAGCATAATAGATGATACTTATGTTCATCCATAGATCTATTACTACCATTCCTTCAAAACTGTTGGCTAGACATTATCAAAGTATAACACATAGAGTAGGTTGCTCACCTACATGCCTAATTTTAGCCCCTTCACCAGGTAGTATCTTGAAAGGTCATTACACTGACATTTTCTAAATACTGTCTGACCAGGTTTCTACTTGGATTTATGAAAGAGAGACATTATATATATATATATATATATATATATATATATATATATATATATATATATATATATATATATATATATATATATATATATATATATATATAACAATCTGTCTTAGAGAGCCACCTTTGGATAAAATTGATATAACAGTTACTGTTATATGGAGGTTAATTATTCGTGAATGATTTATGTTGGGGACTGCGTTTATCTTAGAGTGTAGACTTACTCAGAAGATAATTTTATTTAAAAAAAATTATGTTGGGTGTCAGAGCTGGTTCAAATATATCTGTAATAGACGTTATGTTAAATAATTTGTGTCATGACATTTAAGAAGGGATCAGAGTTGTGGTGCAGTGTAGAATATATTTAGAAGTATAGAGATCTGCTATGGAAGTACCCTTGTTTGGCTTTTTGTTGAAGCAAGTTTCATTGTGAGTGGTTAGTATTGTGTTTTCATTGAATATTTTTGCTATTTTCTACTAGATCAAACAGAGGACAAGCTTGATACACTTAGAAGGCTAGACTACATCCAAACAACACTGGCAGAACAATCTAGGAAACTGCTTGAAGATAAAAGATCAGTTGTTATCAAAGGGAACCCAGGAGAAGGAAAGACAACTACAGCCCTTCACCTGATAGATAATGAATTGTATAGAGATAGACGTGTGATGCTTTTAAGTCCAAGGCATTGGGAGAAAGTGGACACAGATTGGTTAGACATTATCATATTAGAGGATATATTTGGAAAATATGACCTTGACAATGGCCATTTGCAGGAGTGGATGGTCCATCTACCTGCGATACAGGACCATGTTGATGCAGGAAAGTTACGGGTAATTATTACAACAAGGGCTGACATAATGTCAAAGGCTTACTCCAAAATAGGATCACTAAAACTTTTTTCAGATGATTTGTCACTGACTCTTTCCTCAGAACAACTTAATCATTCAGAGAAGATGAACATTTTAAACAGAGAACTTATTCGATATAAAAAAGTCATGAAAGAAGATGATAAAGAAAATTGCATAATTAACTTTAGAGGATTGATTGGTTTTTCACATTGCTGTTCACTATTTGCAGGGGATAGTAAGTTACTTGATAAAGGACCAGAGTTTTTCAAATCTCCAGAAAAATTCTTTGTTGCAAATATCTCTAAGTTAGACGATACAAGATTCCTGTCTCTGGCTTTTCTGTTTTGCAATGATAAGATATTGGAGGAATATTTATCATCTGAAAGCATGCCAGAGCGTAGCAAACATATGCTGATTGAGTTGGCTACATGTCTGCACATTTCGGAGAAAGCTGCATCATTAATGCTACTGAGGGATGCTTATAACAGTTTTATGGAGTTGTACGTTGTGAAGTCCATATCATATAATTTTGGATTGGGGTTTGAAGTTGCAAAACCCTGCATCTGCTTCACTCATGCTACAGTCTGTGAAGCTGTAGGTCAAGTCCTTGGCGACCATTGTCTGGAGATGGTGGTTAAACATGGTGACTCAGAATATTTGTATCAGAGGACCTACACTGCAGAAGACAAAGATACTGATTCTCAGAATGTGTTTATACCAGTGTCTGTATATGGACTTCTGGCTGAGAGGATGGTTCGTGATATTGTAGAGGAAGGACTTATAAGGAGTGTTGTAAAACATTCAGCTCTCAAACAGCCTGAATTTGTAATGAAACTGAAAGTTGTGGTGCACAAATGTAATAGCATCATTGATTTTTTCATGGCTAAACCACGCTCAATATTTGACTACACTTTGTCAGAAGGAGACTGCATCACATTTATGCAGTACATATTACAAAGTGATGAAGATGTAGTGAGATTAGTATATAGTCAATTCTTGGAATTCTTGGCATGTGCACATAAGAATTACAGCTCTGGCTGTTGGCAGTGTGAAGAGAAGCAAACACTACTGGAATTATCTCTATACTACCACCATTTTCAGATTGCAGATGAACTAGTAAGTATGAATGCCACATATACACATGTAAGCCTCTGTAATGCAGCCAGGCATGGTGACCTCAGTAGAGTTCAGACCATCCTAGAGACATTAAAAAGGAGCCAGGTTTTCAATGCAGGATGTAAAGAGGCACAAGATGCTTTATGCAGAGCCTATATAGCAGGAAAACAGAGTTTGATCAAGCTTTTATTGAAAGAATCTATTAAACTGGACAGCTGGCATGTAGTAGATGCTGTAAAACATGGAGATATCAATGTTCTGATGAAGGTGGTGGAACATTTGAAAGGTCATAATAACTGGAATCCACATCAGCAGCAGTGTAGGACTCCGTTATCTCACTTTCCTCCAGAAAAGTGTTCAGATGCAGCTGAAATTCCATTTTTAACAGCACTGTACATGACTTACTGTAACGAGAAGTTTGATATGGCAGATTATCTTCTGAAGAATGAAGTAGAATTATCAGTGGACATAATCATTTATGTGTCAAGCCATAGTTCACAACATGCTGTTGCACAAGTGATACAAAATTTGAAAGCCACTGGTACCTGGGATCCCCATTGTGATGATGCATGTGAAGCATTCACGAATGCTTATATAATACAGAAATATGATGTGTGTGATCTGCTGTTTCAGGAGGGTGTCTCATTAAAAATGAAAAATCTTCATGATGTAGTATTCAATGTGTCTCTGGAGTCTGTTAAGAAAGCAATACAACATTTGAAAGACACCAGCAATTGGGATCCCAATTGTGATGACGCATCAAAAGCATTAAAAAAGGCTTATATAATACAGAAGTATGATGTGTGTGATCTGCTGATTCAGGAAGGTATCTCATTAACAATGAAAAATCTTCCTGATTTGGTATCCAGTGTATCACTGGAGTCTGTTAAGAAAGCAATACAGTATCTGAAAGACACTGACAGTTGGGATCCCAAGTGTGATGATGCATCAAAAGCATTGGAAAATGCTTATACCTATTGTGAAGATTTGTGGACTCATCAGATTAATAAGAAGACACATTATAAAAAAGAAATGTATATTTATAGTCAACAGAAGTATAGTGTGTGCGATCTTCTTGTAAAAGAGGGTGTCTCAATAAGAATGAATAATCTACCCGGTGTGGTGGATGGACTGCAGGCATCATTGGAAACAGTTAAGAAAGCAATACAACATTTGAAAGACACTGATAATTGGGATCCTAAGTGTAACGATGCATCTAATGCATTTAGAAATGCTTATAGTCGTCAAAAGTATGATGTTTGTAATCTGCTGGTTCAGGAGGGGGTCTTAACAATGAAGGATATTCCTGATTTGATCTCAGTATCGCTGGATGATGTGCAGATTGCAGTGAGGCATTTGAAAGACACTGATAATTGGGATCCCAAGTGCGATTATGCTTCTAAAGCATTAGAAACCGCATATAGTCAACACAAGTATGATGTGTGCAATCTGCTGGTTCAGGAAGGAGTTTCATTAACAATGAAACATATTTCTTATGTGATATTGGCATCACTTGATTATGTAAAAATGGCAGTAGATCATTTGAAAGATGTTAATAATTGGGATCCCAAGTGTGATTATGCTTCCAAAGCATTAGAGACTGCTTATAGTCAACGTAACTATGATGTTTGTGATCTGCTGGTTCAGGAAGGAGTCTCATTAACAATGAGAAATCTGTTTTGTATGGTATACAATGTATCATTGGAGACTGTTAAGAAAGCAATACAACATTTGAAAAGCACTGACAGTTGGGATCCCAATTGTGATGATGCGTCTAAAGCATTAGCACATGCTTATCGTCATGAAAAGTATGATTTGTGTGATTTGCTGTTTCAGGAAGGAGTCTCTTTAGCAATGAAATATATTCCTTACATGATATCGGCATCCGTTAATTACGTAAAAACAGCGGTGCAACATTTGAAAGATATTAAAAAATGGGATCCCAAGTGTGATTATGCTTCTCAGGCATTAGTAAATGCTTATAAGCATCAAAAGTATGATGTGTGTGATATGCTGTTTCAAGAGGGTGTCTTATTGACAATGAAGCATATTCCTCATGTAATAATGGCATCACTGGAGAATGTTAAAAAAGCAGTGAAACATTTAAAAGACAATGAAAATTGGGATCCAAAGTGTGCTGATGCATCTAAAGCATTAGCAAATGTTTATAGGCATGAACAGTATGATGTATGTGACCTACTAGTTCAGGAGGGCGTCTCATTAACAATGAAGAATCTCTCCGATGTGGTATTCAGTGTGTCATTGGAGTCTGTAAAGAAAGCAATTCAACATTTGAAAGACAATTACAATTGGGATCCCAAATGTGATGATGCATTTAAAGCATTAGAGAATGTGCATAGAATACAGAAGTATGATGTGTGTGACCTGCTGATCAAAGAGGGAGTCTCACGAGCAAAAGAGAATCCTTGAGGTTTGGTGATGGAAATGAGGTATCATTAAAATCGGTGGAGAAAGTAATAAGGTATTTGGAAGACATGCTGGGATCGAGTGTGTAATGATGCATCTAAAGCATTTGGAATAACTATAGAGATAATTGGTATGTTGTGTGTCTGTTGGTTTAGGATGGTTACGCTATAATATTGTTCCTCATTCAAGAGGGACACAGACTACCTTTGCAAAATATTTTTCATCATATATTGTTGGGATCATTGGAATCCGTTTGGAAACTAATACATCATCTGAAGGATACAGGTCAGTTATATTCATCATCTTATGTTGAAAGTATGTATATTGAAAGGTATTTATAGCAAACTAGATGTATGACCTTATAACAAAAAAATGAGGAGGTTGTCAGCCAGAATTAAATAAGGTGAATAAAAGGTTTCCTTCAAGAGTAATAAAATAAGTTCTCAAGCAATAACGAAAAGCTTGACAAAAAATAACAACATTTATATCAATGTTTGTAACACAAAGTGATACAAATTACGCGAATTTTTTTTATTAAACTGTTTACCACAATTCTAAACAAATAACATCCAAAGAATAACACAATACGGAATTTCAAGTTGCTTACATTTTATATCTGATTTTAGTTTTGCTACAGGTTGGACGTCAATAGCACTTTAGCCCATTATTGGCTAGGTCATCCTCATGAAATAGCTAAATGCCTTTTGCAGAAACATAAAAACTTCTAATCATAGTATTATGATTCCATTACTGGACTCTGTCAAATGAATTTCTGTGGTTAATGCATGGCTACAGGACTACAGCAATAGAACAAAATTAAACTAAATAAGATGGTGGAATACAAATCAGCTTCAAATTCATCTACCTTAATCTAGATAAATGTTATTTATTAACAAAGCTAAAGCATGAATTATTATATTTGACAACCAGGATCAATCATGTTTTCATTTTGTTAGTTTTTTTTGTTGCCATATTTGCATTGAAAGTTTAACAAAATAATGTGAGTTAGCAAAAACATCACTTTTTAAACCGTTCTTTTTGAATTTGTTCTTATATTGTTGAAAATACTTTGAAAGTGTGATGCAGAATAGGCAAAAAATAATGCAGATATACATTGGTTGCTGTTGCATTTCAGGATAAAGCGAGAGTAGAGCCTGGCTTCTTTTCGAATTTTTTGCATGTTACCTCGGTGTAGGTGAGCATGGCGATCAGTTTGTTATCTGTATGTAGTTATATATATATATATATATATATATATATATATATATATATATATATATATATATATATATATATATATATATATATATATGTGAATGTATGTCTCACATATGTAACCAACCAATTAATTGCTTTTAGTATACATGTAGGCCACCTGCTAGCAAGTCGATACAAATGACTTTCCCTTTAACATTTCAGTTGAATATTTATTTGTGTTTGGTCCACACACAAATTAGGTATTGTTGTACATACACATTATTCACTTTGTCTTACAAAACATTTTTTGTGGATACAGCAGGCCTTGCTATTTGGTTACAACAAAAGATGAAATGGATAGATGACTCCTGTTCCTGTCGCATTATCTGTTGTAACGAAAAGTAAAATTGATAGTGGAGCATGCATACTAGTGCATACAGCTGCAATGGTCTTATTATTTGTTAAAGTGAAATGTCAAATGGACAGAAAACTGAACACAGGTACATAGATGTATTAGTTGTTGTAACAAAAGGTTTAATGGAAAGGTCATTAAGTATGTATATACTAAATGTATATAGCCACTATGGTCCTATTACCAGTCAAAATGTCATATAATTTTGATGATTTATACAGGACCATAAGCAACCAAATCTGTCTTCATATTATCTGCTTCCTGATATGTGTATTCTACACACACACACACACACACACACACACACACACACACACACACACACAGTGTCGGTTGTTTCATCTCGAGAACTAATATATTTTTATGCTTGTATGTAAATTATTTGACTGAATTATTAATGTCCATCATGCAATTCAATTCTGTTTTTTTGATACTACAAACAATTAAAAATGAAATTATGTTTGTAACCTAATTCATAGATACCATGAATTTGATTTGCCTTCCATTTTGATCTATAGAAACAGCTGCAAAATAGATGACATCTGAGTTTTCTAATTTCAGTATGTAAAAATTTAAAATTCATCTATTGTCTTTGGTCTGAAATGAAAAGAATCTGGCAGTCAACGTTAAATGCGCTTTTGTATGATACACATAGCTTTAATGATCCTTGGTTTTACTTTTCATGAATTGCTTTCAATTATTTTCATTTGTGAACTATTTGTTTGCTTATACGCTGCCAAATCATCACCTAGATCCATCACACAATATAGAAACCATCATAATAAAAGCAACTATTCACTGTGTGACAACTGTCCATTTTTGCCAGGAACTTTGTAGGGATAAACATTGTGTGATTCCTCATGTAATAATGACAATTATGCAATATTTGTTAGATATTCTTCTTCATGTAACAATTTTTATATAATATGCTATGTATATTTAATTTTTTTGTTCTTGACCATTGGATGTGTTTGAGGATAAAGTTTTGGCCTAACTGAATTTTGTCTATCATGTTGTTGTGGGATTTTTAGAGATATTAAATGAACATTGATTTTAAGGCCTGAACTTGCTTTGTGTTTGATCTGTTCTTGGAAGTGAACTTGTTGACAATATTTTGGACTGTTCCATTACATTTCAGAAAATGCTATTTTGGCATAGGTCAAGTGGGATATATATATATATATATATATATATATATATATATATATATATATATATATATATATATATATATATATATATATATATATATATATATATATATGAACCGCAAAGGGATTCTTTCATAACTGTGATGTTGGTTATGTTATGCTTATTGTATTGGTGCTACACATTATGTACTGCTGTCACATAACTCTAGGGATAAGGCATCATAACGCATTGTAAGCAATGATTACCCAGCATGAAATAGGTTGGGCCAGTTTTTATTTTTTGAATATGATGCACACAATTTTTAGACATAATTGCATAACTTAAATTTGAAATTTTGAAGCGCTGTGTTAGTCTTATTGTTATAAGGTAAAACTTAAATATAAATAAGAACATTAGAAGTCTCTCTAAAGTGTTTTAAAACTAACTCTTATTTGGACTCATTTTCATTAAATTATATTGGGAGTAATTTAGATTAAAATATATGTCGATTAACTTTATTTGATATAAATTTATTCTTCCTTGATAAAGATAGTTTCCTTACAATTTTTGCAAGTCTCATTATTGTATGTGCAAATTTACTTAACAAATACTCTTTACGAACAGCTAAAAAGTCTGTTTATATACTGATACAAATTTCCGCATTATACATGTATAAATACACCAAGCAAAGCACAGAAGCCTCTCCATATTATAAATGTATATTCTAAATTCGGCTACCAAGAACACTCACTGACGAAGAATTCTTCAGGCATACTGTCTGACCTCTAACTTGATCATAACACGAAGTCAGAAGTAATAAAAAAAAAACACGTGGTTCTATGAGAACAAGACTGAACTTTCTAGTTTGAAGCACGCCGTTTACACGTGAATGCCAGTATAGCACCCTCAGAGTATTACTCTCAAGGCATTACCAAAAAAGGTTAGAGGTGCCTTGAACTAACTATATAGAACAGCTCCCAAACGCTGGCTCTCACTTTATGTTGCTTCAAGATTAGAGAGGTTCATCTTGTGATTTACAGGTAAGACTTTGTTATGTTCTAAACTGTCTTATAGAATAACTACTTTTGGAAGTTAAAGATTTATGATTGTAACTTTCCTATTTCTAATGTTCATATGAGTTCGTCTTTTTAATTCTAATATTATAATATAATGAATGTTTAATTGTTTTAAGAACTTATATTTGTATTTATGATAATAGATCAAAGATAAAAATGCTTACCGACTTCATGTTTAGATTTATTTTGGAAATTTAAATATTATGTAAGGATTAAAGAATAATGTTTTGTAATCTATTCTAAACTAGTATTTTATCCCAAATTGAGTAATATATTTCTTCAAAATGATTGTTGCATTAATCGCAACTATTCTATAATCTTTAATTAAGTCAAGATTTATTATCTACAACATATTCTAAAATGCGAAAGGCTACGAATACACGAAGTTGGTAAACTTGAAAGGAAAATTATTATATGCATTATGTGTATTGTTCAATGTAAAGGCTTTTCTGCCTTTGGAATGTAGTACCATATATCACCTATATGAAGCATATGAATAAACTGACTTTATGTTGCTTAAAGACTAGAGAGGTTCATCTTGTGTTTTACAGGTCCTCGGTACTCTCGCTAGCCAAGCATTGCCTCCCAAAAAGGATGTAGCCGTGTCTACACCATTATGCGTGACACCTTATCTTTGAGAGAGCCCGAACCCTTTTTTCTTCTCTCTATCTTTCCGACCGATCATGGAAAAGAACATTGCTAAGTGTTTACGAAAGGGATTCTTAACAGCATAACAAGATTCATTTCGTAAAACTATATTAAAAGTGATCCCTATTAAAAATATGACTGAACTTTTATTGAAAGTTAACCTTTCCACTTAATGTTCTGGTCAAAATATCAGTGAGATTTAACTGAAAGTTTTGATAAGATCTCAAGAAATATCACAAAAACTCAGTTAAAAGTATTTAATTGGTTTTAAATACATTGTGTGAAACGAATTGGGTATCTTTGACTACATTTAATGTTGTTGATATGATAATTTATTGAGTTAAGTGTCACTGGCCACCTATATTGTACAATCGTTTGATATTATTATAGTCATAAACAAAATACATTTGTTATGTATGCACACTATTAAAATGTTTAACTAGACTTAAAAAGCCTCTTTTGTAAATGAAAATATTGTTCGACAATTTCCGTAAACAATCGGTAGTTTCTACCTGCCAAACACAGATATGAGGTACATTTATCCCTTTTCTTCAACCTAGCCATTAAAGTGCTTTATTTACCCACGTAAATGTCTGTATATCTTACGATCGTGCTTTTGTACAGCAAATGTAGTGCACTGTGTTGTATATGGATGTAACCAAAAGGTTGATGATGTGAAAAATGGCTCTTTCTTCTTCCCAATAACCATTTTTACCAGAAAAAGTGAATTCAAGCTGTGGGATCGAATAGGGTGAGGGATGGGAAAGTGGTATCATTAATGCCTGATTATAGTCAATTAGACTCAAAGACAAGTCGGCCAAACTTGAAAGACAATTCTGCCCAACAAAACAATACTTTGAAGTTCTTTTTCTTCAAACAACAAGTATATAAGTACTACGTAAGATAGGTTTTAGGAAAAATACCTAAATTTAAACAAACTATCTTGATATTTTTTCAATATGCACAACGGCATTCTCAGTTTAAGTCTTCTGGTCCTATGATCATTATTGATTTATAAAACAATACCTACTGAATACGTATACATTTTTCTAAGAGATATTATAACAAATATATTTATTTGTAGGCTTCAGGTTGTAACACTGCTGCATATAATACACACTCAATTACACGAGAGAGAGAGAGAGAGAGAGAGAGAGAGAGAGAGAGAGAGAGAGAGAGAGAGAGAGAGAGAGAGAGAGAGAGAGAGAGAGAGAGAGAGACAGACAGACAGACAGACAGACAGAGAGTAATGCTGAGAATGTTGTCAGCATTTAGTTGTGTCATTACTAGAAAATATCGTGAATCATATTTGCTCCAATATTCCATGCAAATAAGATAGAAAATAATTTTGTATTGTATTTGTGCCTTCCCCCTTGCACGGTACAAAAATATTAATAAACATACACATTGTTGAAAAAAAATGAAAGAAACCTTGTATTGTTCTCATTTATCCATCTTAATTCATCATGCGAAATTTGTTAAAGAAAAAAAAGATACATCGACAAACTCTGTATATATAGCGGATGCCAGATTGTGCATGCATCCTCACTGTAGTGTGTATCGCTTTTGTCAAATAAAAAAAATCGGAAACGAGACGAAAATACCACCCGATTGCTTGATTCAAAAACGCATTCATTTCTTTTTCTTACTCTAAGATGTTATGTGCATCATAATTTTCTTCACTCTAGGCAGATGATATACCATACATTGATGAGGCTGACTGATTAGCATTTGTACAGGTAAAATTTCGTCTTGAACCGACTTGTTCCATCTTTGCCGGTAATTAAGCTGTTCTACCTATTACATCGGCCCTAAACCTATGCCCCACCGAAAGAATATCAACTTAACGTGAGTCGAGATAAGATAAGAGGCGAACAGTTAGCATAACAAAAAAAGAATTTTTTTGGGACACGACCAAAATGCTGTACATACACGTTTTCTCGATGTAACCGAGATCGATATAGGTGGGTTTGACTGCATTGAGAATTCTAACAGAACTACAATACTTTAAACAATATCGCATCACTGAAAGATGGTTCGACTGGTGCCGTTGTGGGCCATTAAAACAACTCAGCCAAAATATGACCATCTTTGATAGACATTGGTATCTAGCAAAAATATCATCCGTTCCTATCCAGTAATCTATACGTTGTCCCTCTTTAAATTCTGAAAGTGTATCAGTTTGAAATTATATAACTTTCAAATTATCCTGGTAACGCTGGTCCGATTTCATTTTAACACGTGAGAAGCTACGAGTTAGTAGTAATAGCAGTAGTTCAAATATTTATGGCAAGAATTACAAATGCTTCACCTGGAGCCAAGTTTTGTTACACAGTGACCAATAATGTTTTCATCAAATTGCATCATACCGTTCGCCTTTTCACACATTTTTCAAACCGTTAGTGAAACGTTTTGTGTCCCGCTCGAAAATTCGAAACGCCATGTTTTGGCAAGCATGCTCATCCCCATCCGTTTCCGTTACCCGAAAGTTCATTGGACAAGTACAATCTTTTTACAATTATAAATCTCTTTACAGAGATCATGTATGTATGTATGTATGTATGTATGTATGTATGTATGTATGTATGTATGTATGTATGTATGTATGTATGTATGTATGTATGTATGTATGTATGTATGTATGTATGTATGTATGTATGTATGTGTGTGTGTGTGTGTGTATGTATGTATGTATGTATGTATGTATGTATGTATGTATGTATGTATGTATGTATGTATGTGTGACGTTTTACCCCAACCCCTTGTGTTGTATATATACGTATACTGTAACTGGTTGTTCTGACTTAATGTATACATGTGTAAAGTTGTACTCTGGCTGAACAGCTTTGATGTTGGAGAAGCTCCTACGTTAGCTAATTCCTTTACGTAACATGGTCTTTGTTCAGCTCGGGTGAGATATTCGACTAGTGCATGTGTACATTGCGGATATGTACTTAACCACTTCAAACGACAGAAGACCAGCCAAACATGTAGACTGTAACATTTGATGGACCCACAGACAGACATTCGGATGATTGACAGTTTGAACGACTGACCGAGTCAAGAGCATCCAATCGAAATGCGAGGTGGGTGGGCCTTTATTTGACCATGTGATAATAACCGATGTTTCGTAGGAATTAGGCACTTCGCTACAATAAACGATTTTGTTCAGAGGTAGAACTCCGTTGCCAACCGTAAATTGGCCAGATTCAGGGAATCTTTGGAAAACAGCTTCAATCAGGTCAGTGATATTGTTTGAATTCTGCTTGATAAGCTGCTGAATAATTGAAGTGAATGTGTCGTATGTATATTTATATTGCTTGTATTGTAGTATGAATAGTTTATTATGATATTAATATTTTGCATCTTTCATGAGTTTAGTTAGTACTTTGTGTGCGATTATGATGTAAATTCGTTGCACCTTATTTCATGATGTTATTATGTTACACCTTATTTTGTGAGGTGATATGTTCTCTTCTTTCGTTAGTAATATGTGTGCATATTATTTCGTGATTATTACGTTTACGCCCTTTTGAAAGGACGATTTGTATTCGTGAAGAATTGTATTATTTGCTAGCCGCTATAAGAATTAATCTTATAATTCTTATGTAGGTTACATTATGGTAGACTAGAAATTTGTTTATGTAATGATATATATATATATATATATATATATATATATATATATATATATATATATATATATATATATATATATCTATATATATATATATATATATATATATATATATATATATATATATATATATATATATAGTTAACGGATTGTCGTTATTAAACTTTGAATGTGAATATTGTGGATGTGGTACGCTTGTGTAGGAAATATATATAGATAGTCGCATTACTAATCGTAGTAATATTATAATACATCGAGATTCGAAATATTTGTATGTATATACTGACAGGACTCAGTATGTAAATGTTTGAATTCTTTGTGAGATTGTGTTATAGCGCCAATTTGGTGAGCGGCGGAAGTGTATGGGTATTTCGATATGTGCGCATGCGTGACCAAAAATGTACCGCCATTACTGATGGTTCGATCTGTTTGATTTAGTGTGAGGTAGGATTTTATGACTCTAGGCTAATACCTTGTGAATTTCAATTAGGAAGCTTCGAGGGACGTTCGAGGGAAGTTCAAGAGTCATTAGAGTGACAGTCGAGCAACCTTGAGTGACGTTGAGAGACATTTAGTGATAGACGGAAGAAGAGAGGGATACAGGGAAAAGGGAAACGGAAGTAGAGAGAGAGACAGTTGAGAGGAATACAGAAAGGGGAACGGAAGGAGAGAAAGACAAGAGGAAGAAGACAGAATAGATGAGTAACACACAAGGAGAAGGGAAAATCTACTCACTGGAATCAAATGATGATTTAGGCAGTCACTTGGTCAAGAGTGACAGTGATTAATTTAAGATCTTTTAAGTTATCATTTCATTAAATTGCTATTATTTGAATTTTATCTTCGTATTTCCTTATAATTTATCTGTCGGCATTGCTGACTGGGGGCTCGTTGCCATATATATATATATATATATATATATATATATATATATATATATATATATATATATATATATATATATATATATTTTACAGAAGTAGCATTCTGAAAGTGGACCAGGGGAACTTCCTCATAATTCTTTAAAGTCTATAGGAAGAAACCCACCCCTAGACCGAACCCCACAGTATGTACGTACGTACGTACGTATGTATGTATGTGTGTTGAGTCATTTTTCAATTTTTCTAAGTATGAGTTAAAATCGTTCTTTTCAATAATGTGAGGAAATACAATAATGCAAAAGAAATGACTTTAATGATACTACTACTACTACTACTACTACTACTACTACTACTACTACTACTACTACTACTACTACTACTACTACTAATAATAATATTAATGAAGACTTTATTTAGAGAAAGTGGAATAGAGGGGCAGGCTTTAAATAAGCCAACGTTTGGCTTAGGAGCTCCTTTGCCATGCATATTATGGCTGACATACAAGTAATGTATAGTTAGCCGAATTTGGCTATTTGTTACAAAGTTGATTATTACTGCATTAATTCTAGTTTTTAGGAGGAAACCAAAAGTTTGCTGAATGTATTTTTAACCACAATTTGGCAAGTATCTTCTATTCCATTTAGAATAGCCTACTTCTTTGGCTGTTAGAAACCAAAATCTGGCTATGTGTATAACTAGCCTAATCTGGCTATCCACTATCCACCTGATTGTCTCTTTTAATTATATACATTCATGGCGTTTTTGCAGAACCCAACGTTAACATAAATGTACACTTAGCCAAAATTTGTATAGTTTCTGCTATTCATGTTTGTGTAATGTACATGGATAGCTGTTAGGAAGCAAAGTCTATGTAAGTGTATGATTAGCCAAATTTGGCTATCCCCGACATATTTTTGTCCATAATGTATATGTATGACTGTTACAGAAAGCAACTTTTGGATACCTGTATGCCTAGTCAAAATTTGACTAGCATTTGTAATGCTTTTTTGTACAACATACATGCATGACTTTTAGAAGCCAAAATCTAAATAACTATATGATAGGCCACATTCGGATATTCCCTCCCTCACTTTCCATAGTGTACAAATATGGACATCACGCGGAGACCAAATTATGGATATATGACTGCCTATTATTAATTTGGCCATTAACTGACATGTCTCCTTTGTGTAGCCTATATGTATGGCTCTTAGAAACCCAAATGTTGTTAAATGTATATTTAGTCAATTTTGGCTAACAATTGTAATTACACACACGTATGTCTAATAGGCAGAAAAATCATTTTTGGCTCAATGTATGTTTGACCAAACTTTGTCTATTCCATGCATGGTATATAGTCGTAACAACTGGATATGGCTTCAAAAGTAATATCTAATTTCAAACAATTGCATGACATCCAACTTTTGACAGTTCTGTTTTACTTATACGTTATCTCCTAACGTTTAGAATAAATCTTTGCTTTGCAACCGTTTTGGTCATCAACTACTTGATATTTATTAATAACTCAATGCGATTATTAGACTATAAATAAATTAGGATTCCTTATGTTTAAAAGCTTTGTATTTAAAAATTACAGCATTAGAATTAGTGATACATCTTTCTATGGACATCTCAATGGTGACAGTGGTGACACTAGGAGTTGGGGATAATTTTGAAGCTGTAATGTGTCACTAATTTTGCCATTAGTCTAATGGGATAAGTTTAGAAAAAACATTATGAGGAAGGATGATAGGAACTGATATAAAAAGCAGTTCTCTGTAGCAATGTTGGGGTACAACTATAGAACACTTTCCATAAGCACCTTGGTAGGGGCATCACCAATACATTGCCACCAGGTGTCTTGATCTTTCTTGTTATTATAGGATTAAATGATCACGGTTTGGAATTGATCCCTCTTGTTACTATAGGATTAAATGATCACGGTTTGGTATTGATCCCTCTTATTAATATAGGATTAAAAGATCACGGTTTGGTATTGATTCCTCTTGTTTCTATAGGATTAAATGATCACGGTTGGGTATTGATCTCTCTTGCTACTAACGGATTAAATGTTCACGGTTGGGTATTGATCCCTCTTGTTACTATAGGATTAAATGATCACGGTTGGGTATTGATCTCTCTTGTTACTATAGGATTAAATGATCACGGTTGGGTATTGATCCCTCTTGTTACTATAGGATTAAATGATCACGGTTGGGTATTGATCCCTCTTGTTACTATAGGATTAAATGATCACGGTTGGGTATTGATCCCTCTTGTTACTATAGGATTATAGGATCACGGTTGGATATTTATCCCTCTTGTTACTATAGGATTAAATGATCATGGTTGGGTATTGATCCCTCTTGTTACTATAGGACTAAATAATCACGGTTGGGTATTTATCCCTCTTGTTACTATAGGATTAAATGATCATGGTTGGGTATTGATCCCTCTTGTTACTATAGGATTAAATAATCACGGTTGGGTATTGATCCCTCTTGTTACTATAGGACTAAATAATCACGGTTGGGTATTTATCCCTCTTATTACTATAGGATTAAACGATCATGGTTAGGTACTGATCCCTCTTGTTACTATAGGATTAAATAATCACGGTTGGGTATTGATCCCTCTTGTCACTATAGGATTAAATGATCACGTTTGGGTATTTATTTCCTCTTGTTACTATAGGATTAAATGATCATGGTTGGGTATTGATCCCTCTTGTTGCTATAGGATTAAATGTACAAGGTTGGGTATTGATCCCTCTTGTTACTATAGGATTCAATGATCAGGTTGGGTATTTATTTCCTCTTGTTACTATAGGATTAAATGATCATGGTTGGGTATTGATCCCTCTTGTTGCTATATGATTAAATGATCATGGTTGGGTATTGATCCCTCTTGTTGCTATATGATTAAATGTACACGGTTGGGTATTGATCCCTCTTGTTACTATAGGATTAAATGATCACGGTTGGGTTATATATATATATATATATATATATATATATATATATATATATATATATATATATATATATATATATATATATATATATATATATATATATATACTATTTTCGAACTATGTCATCTCTTTATTTTAATAACGCAATTATATTTCGCCTTAATGCAGCTCTAACTCGTACTAATGTAATGTAATCTCGTAATATTCCATATAATCATAGCAATGAATATAGACGTACAGCAAAAACACATGATACCATGACAATGTGCAAACAAACACTTGAGGAAGTCTTCACGGTAGCTGCTTACGTTCAGAATTTAGTGAACCAGTGACGTTGTTATTGCAGATATGCATCTAGTGACTTATACCTGGAAAATATATTGATCTTATGTCCTTCGAGATTTGCCTGCATAGAGACTACTGTTGGGTTCAACAATGGCTTCTTACAGAGATGAAAGTAGACAACTACCAGAATTATTTAGAAAGTCTAATGCAACTGACATAACTCTCCTAGTTGGAGGACATCAGCTCCACTTGGAGGCCATCAGCTCCACTTGGAGGCCATCAGCTCCACTTCGCAAAATTCCCTCTTATACAGGGATCTGATGTGTTGGCCCAGATGATAGAGAAAAGCGCAGATCAGTCGAAACTTGTAATAGATAATGTGGCATACGAGGATATATTAATGTTCCTTGAATGTCTACATCCGAAGACATTGGAGTCGATTACAGGTAACTCGTGTTAATTTGTTATGATCTAATTGCACATAGTCTGATATTATATCAGCAAGTCACAACTGCTCCATAAGAATTATCCATTATCTAATAGTATTAGTTATTTGCAAACCTGAAGAGGACTCCAATAAATGCGCATGAAATAGAGTTGTTAACGTGTTTCGCATTTACGAAATCAAATTGAAATTCAAACTTTTGTTTCTTCTTTGCGAATATTGTTCTTAACAATTTAGTTGTTTTTGACAAGGAGGAATCAACACGATTTTTATGTTTGGATTGATATGTTTGTCCTGTTTATTGTCCAAACATTTAGTATATCTACTTTGAAGTGAGATTATTTGATATAGGTCTTGATGGGAGAACTAAAGTTGAAATGTGTGTGTGTGTGTGTGTGTGTTCTTCAGTCATATCGCTACGATGTATGCAGTGTGGCAGTTTATAGTGATATCTAGCACTGTGGCATCATGCCGCAGACATGTAGCATAATGTTCCACTCAGTCATGTTATCCTAACACGAGCAAGGCCGACCAGTCCTAATAATAACTTAATAATTCTGACCACCAAGCGAGGCAGCTGCTAGTACCTTTGTATAAGTTATTTGCATGACTCAGTCAGGATTCGAACGTACGATCTCCAACATCTGAAGAGGAGGCTCTAAACACTAGGCCAATGGAGCAGTGCAATAAATGTGAACAAATTTAGTAGGTTTCATCTCCTTATAATGCAATAGGATTTGTGACTGTGTTACAGTGGTAGATGTAAATGAAATAATAATGGAGCGTGAAGAGTATTTGGCCGAGTTTTCCCAAATCTTTACGACTCTATCTAATATATGTTTTGTTGGAGCGGGAAGCGCGTAATCCTAATCGAGAATGGGAATTCAGCATACAAGACACGTACAATTAGAATGTAAAAATTATAATACATTAAATTGACTCATGTGTGCATTATATTGATAACTTGAATCTTATCGTCTCATTCATAGCAATGAAAACATATTTCACATTTTCCACACATCGACGCAACAGGAAAATTTAATTAAAGCGAGGTCTCTTTATAATAAAATAACGTGTGATAAATAGAGGAAACTTGAAGTAGAAATGTGCATGTATGTACTTAATGCCTTGTTTCATTAAATGTTTTTAATAACTCTATGCTGATACTTTTTTGCGACTACTGAAACCTAATTTTATGGATAGTCAATAACACTATCCAAGGACATTTGATCTGATACAATGCAGTTCGATGTATGTTTGCACCCACTACTTTAATGTATAGTTTATTAAAGTAGTTATGATCGATGTATCAATTTAACTACTGTAAACCTTTAAAATGTTGTAACTATTTATAGACCCTGTAAATATGAACAAAATAATAATGGCACAAATCAGGGTTTCAATAGACCCCACTAATTAAACCTATACTGGTTAGCATGAATGTCCGTATCCACTACTAAAGCTACGTCTGATATGAGATGGTTATGGATCAGATAAGGTAAATTGTTTCCGTATAGGTCACACGTGTTTTTGTAAAATTTGTTTTGAGAGAATCGCTGGATCATCCCTTTAATTGACATAAATCATAAAGAGGAATATATATCATTGATCAAAAGCAGATCCTTGTCTAATACAAAATCCTCGTTACATCGTTGTTCCTATGTAAACTTTTTTTTTTATTATAATCAAACATTCTTTTCGATCAAGTAAAGGCGACAGTCCAACATTGTAGGTGCTGAGTACATTATTCTAGTTTTTAAATGAACCAGTCTTTTATACTCATTAAGGCAATTCTCTTTTGGTTCAAAACAAAAACGAACCCAGTGCATATGTCTAATATATAACATCCTATATAGAAGACAAACTAATGGTGCTAATTGCCTAAGACCAGACCAGCACTATAGAACTCACAAATTAATGCAAGGGCTTGCTATTTTATGCGAGTTGTGGCTTCTGTAAAGCTGTTGGGTATTTTCGATGCAGATGAGATAATGTTATCTGATATTTAATGTGTTTTGTATTGCTATGTATTCTTTAAACTGCAATATACATCCGTGAACAAGAATCTTTCCACTGTGTCATGATATGTCTCAGTGTGATACACATGTAGAGGTTGCTTATAGGGCATATTGTCTTTAATCAAACGTAAGTATTGAGGTCAACGGAAAATATAAAATAATGTTATATAAACGTTCTTGTATAATATACATCTTAGGAAAAGGAAACAAGAGGAAATCTAGACTCCATGTCACTATGTGGTAAGAAATTGACATAACTGGAAATATGATTCAATAAAAAAATCTCCGTTCTTCACAAGTTTGTCTACATTATCTGTACAATACAATACATTAGCTCATACGAATTCAATGTTTTAGATACAAAAAATAGTTTGGATATATCATTCCTTCTCATAGCTAGTATAAGCATGTGTGTGTATGTGTATGTGTGTGTGTGTGTGTGTGTGTGTGTGTGTGTGTGTGCTGTACCTAACAAACAATTATTTCACAGCAAAAACAGATCTAATACTGGTTTGTTTTCTATTATTTGTTTAGACAAAAATCTTCAACCAGTGTTATCCATTGCAAAGAGATTTGAACACAAAGGGATCCTGAAAAAATGTGATGTCTTATTTAACAATTCAGGTTCCCACGGAATCCTCCGAATGAAATGTACCCCGAATACTTCTCTTATCTTAACGTGGCAGAAAAATATGGACTGGACAATGCGCTTCGAGTAGGGGTGTCATCTAGAAGAGTACAGAAAGCTTATTTTAGCTCACAACAAGAAGAAAAAACATACTATGGAGATCGAAAAAAAAAAATGCATTGTAAAAGGATACGAGGATGATTCGAAATTTGAAGTGTTATCATTTAAAATGAAATTTGATATTTTATGCACGCGGCTTAAAATTGCAGAAGCTGCTATTGACCGAAATGACCTATATCTAGAAAAGAAGAAAAGTCTTTTTGGGGACGTAGATCCAGTATTGCAAAGCCCTGAAAGTAGTAGTATATACCATGGTTCTAGATGGTGACTAACAAAAACCAAGACAAGACGGACAGGTACTTAAAGTTTAGAATAGATTCTTACATATTCATAGCCACTAAAGAAAAGACATCAAGCCAACTCTTGAATTTTATTGGTGTACAAATATTCAAGAAGTTAAAATTTCCAGAGGTGTCTTGTTAAAGAGGTGTCTTGATAAGAGTCATTAATTTGTATAGATGTTTGGATTAGACTTAGTAAAAATATTTACACACATCGTACATTAATAAAGGTGCGCAAAAATATTTCTTTAACACCATTTACATATTTTTTTAAAAAAAAAATAATGTATTTTGCCAGCATTGGCAAAATCCAAGAAAGCAAAGAAAATGAGAACTCCTAAAATCGGCGAAATACATTTAGGTTATATTAAACTTTTTGTTCTACTTTGTGTAATTGCTGTTTTGAGTCTACGTGTATTAAGTAATCAATCCACAAAATAAGTGCGTATTCACTGGAGTCTATCGAAGACAGTTTGTTAGTTGATGGAAGTAACGAATAACAGTAGTTGATTGGAAAAAAAGAGAACAGCATATTTTCCTTCTGCATTGTCACACGTTGCAATGTTTAATCGTTTAGTCGTGTTCACTGTTGCAAAAATGGTCTTAACGTTCTTCCTTAGATACGCATAGCTTAATAATATATACCGTTTTACTCTTAACTTAGATTAGCTTGCACAATTCAATGTTGCCTTTCAAACTAACATAGGTCTGAAATGGCTTGACTGAGTGCAGTGCTATTTATCCTGTAATGCTTGTTGACATCAGTTTATACATGTGATACATACATTCCATTTTTTTTTTGTTTTAATTTTGGTATTTTAGTTTATCGCAAAGGTCCACACAATTCTGTTATATTATGTTGCACATTCTAATTTCTCAGATTATAAAAAAGGCGTGCCTATTCAAATGAGGTTTTATTTTATTCACAAGAGTACGTATGGGATACGGGTCAAATATATCTTACCAGATTGAACAAGCAAAGAATGTTTGTAGAAAAAGGGCAAGAAAACCCACTGTTACGACCATGTAGTTTAATAACTTGTGTTAAAATTTGAATTCTTACTATTTTATTTTTGTAACATTAAAAATAATCATTATTATGATGATTATTTTTACAGGATCTGACATTTTGAAGGAAACGTAGTGTTTATTTAGAACGTAAATATGACTCTTAGGATTTCCTAAGTAATTTTCTTAGATTACTGGCATAATAAACAAGCAAGATAGATGATGGTTGTGACTCAGGTCATTTCTAGTTATACTTGTCAAGATCATGTAATGATATGGTTAGATTTCGAAATAGGACTTGTATGTGTTTATATTTCAAGAACAAATGTTTGGATTTTCTTCACAAATCGTAAGTCTTTTTTCATATTTTCACCTCCTCACCGTGTTTTCTAGGGAAACAAATAAAAAATGTAAAACAAAAGCTTGATGCCTTCGCTTTTGTGTTTATGTTACTTTAAAGAAACCGAAATGCAACACCACAAAAAAACTCATACACAAAACAAAAACAACAAATACAGAATTGGAAATATTAGAGCTCAAATGAAATCTTTTCCAATATGTATGGTGTTTTATTTGCCTCGTTAAGATGAAGAAGAAATATAATTTCCATGCAAAAAATCCGTAATGAGACTGTAAAATCATCATTTATGTCAGAAATAAAAAACAAAGTCAATGCGACTACTGACAAATTTCTTTGTTATTGAGTCTCTTGCGTAATAAAAATGATATTTTATCAATGCATGGAGTGCCTGAATGATTCTTAAATATTACTGTATAATTGACCATACATATATCCAGCCTTCTGATGAGTTACTTAAGCAGCATTTTTTGACTTATGTTTACATGACTTGGTTTCTGATGTGGAAATAAATGTATACATTCATCAAACAATACACTATCTAAACTGCTAAAACGAAAGAAAAATTCAATCATGTGATAGTGTTTCAAATCAATGTATGGCATGATATAACTGACTTTGTGGATCAAGTACGAAGATGGGAATTATGAAATAAAACATCTTTGTATCTGTTTCAAGTGGATTTTCTCTTTTGATTTTCAGCTATTCTGGTTAGACAATCTGGTTATTGATTCTAGAATACTACAAAATTATCAAACAAAATCAAATGCAATGCTAAAAACCCTTATGTTTTAGTTAAAAATGGGATACAACTCAGTTTATAGTGAGAGCAAGTAAATAAAATTATTTCCCCTAAACAAATGTCCAGCAGTAAGCTATCAAAATCACTTTTAACCAATTTGTTGTATTGTGGCCAAAGGGAGAAAAGTCTTGCATTTTCACAAAAAAATCAACCAAAGACGTGAATTCTTAAATCACCTGTACAAGTTAGACCCCAGACTGTATATAGGACTCGTCTCTTGTCATTTTGTACTCAGCTTACCATGGTTACCAGATGTACTTGTACAAAACTTTAACACTACAACCAAAAGAATGAATAAAACTGGATACATGTAATGAGCTTACATTTCCTCTCTCTGCCGTTTTAAGCATATTTCATGAGAAAAGCAGAAAGCACCTCCTTTACAGATATTACACCAGTAATATCAGTTATCCAAACAGAAACCATAACCAGTAATATAACAGTCGTTCATTCAATCAGAAACCATATCCAGTAATATAACAGTCATTCACTCAATCAGAAACCATAGCCAGTAATATCAGTCATCCAATCAATCAGAAACCATAGCCAGTAATATCAGTCATCCACTCAATCAGAAACCATAGCCAGTAATATCAGTAATCCACTCAGCAACAAATTTTCTTTCAAATACACTCATCCTGTAATATCAGTCATCCAATCCACTAGAAACGAGATCCTTACAAATATAACAACTAGTAACCTCAGTTATCCACTCAATCAGAAACCACTTATCTTACAAATACATGTATATCAACTAGTAACATCAATGTCATTTGTTCAATCTGAAACCACTTGTCTTGCAAATGAAACAATAAGTTTCAATAATCAGTCATCCACACAATCATAAACCACTTCCCTTTCAAATACAAAACTTGTAATGTCACTGTCATTCACACAATTACAAACCACTTTCCTTACAAATATAACAACCAGTAATATCAGAATTAAAAGACTTGCTTTAATTTGCATAGTAATGTACATAAATAACAAGAAAATTCACCAAAAGAAGGGTTTACAGTGTTTCAACAAATGGATTGCACATACCCTCTACCGAAATGTATATACTGTTATTAAATATCCTGATTTTACTCTTCCAATTAATAAATGACTTATATCAACAATACCAAGAAAAAAACCTCAAGAGATATATTGTATATAATTACCAATAAGTAAGGTACAATTGCAAACAATACCGATACATAAGACAATGATTTGGCAGATCAGTATGAAATTTGTCACAAGATTTGGTAAATCAGTGTTGTTCATTCTATTAATAATTATAAACTGTATACACTCAGAATTGCTGGCACATTTATGCAATGGTAGATCTTGATCTATATAGATTGCAGTTGCATCTGACTTACAGATAAGTATATATGGTAATTACAAAGACAGGCATTATTAAAATAAAATTCTATTATTATAATATATTATATTTACATAGACTTTGCTCAAAATGGAATAATATTACCACAGTACATTACATTATTACATAGAAAGTGCTCATAACAGAAAAAAATATTTTCATTATATTAATGGATAAAACAATAATGACACAAACTTGAAATATTTTAAAATCTATATTAGTGTCATGAATGGCTACTGATGTTATATGCCAATATATAATACAATAAAGTGATCCTAATTTAATGCACCATGCAGTGTAGAATACAGTAGTGATTTGAATGGCTTTTGATGTTATACTATAATTTTTATTACTATACAAAGGTCCCACTACAATCCACATTATAGTACACAACCATGTACCAGTTTCTACATGATCACCTGATGAGGATCTTGACTTTATTGGAAATCATTATTACTAATATAGAATTTTTATCTCCAAACATCTGAATGTCAACAGATACAGCAAAATAGGACAACACTTCACAAAAAGACAGCTAAAATGTAATATGAAAAAGAGATTCTGTATGTAAATACAATAAATTTGTTCATTTGCTGTGTTAACATTCAACAAATTGAACCATGGTGCATAATAAGAAGCTGTGATATGGTTGAAGAATCCAATTGGCTTGAATACAAATTTTAGGACACAACATGTTTATACTTATGTTAAACCTCAATGACACATACTAAGGCCTTATCAAAACAATTCTGTTACCCTGGGTCAGTTACTGCTATAGAGTTCCACGGTATAACCAGTGAGAGTTACATTAGTTCAGTGGTTAGCATGCTGAACATATGACTAAAAAGGGTGTGAGTTTGAATCATACCAATGACGCTACCATATATAGCACTTTACTCCAGATGCCTCAGAATGAAATAACCTACTTATGTTACTGTACTATCTCAGTTACCTCAACATTAATGAACCTATTTGCATCAATATGCCATAAAAAATACAAGCTCAGTGCATTTTGCTGCATTAAACATAGCAATGTTTTGTAATAGGTATCACTGTATCATTAAAGATCTAAATAACAGGTAAAAACTAAATAATAACCATGTATCAAAAACAGGTGTTGCATGAAATCTAGTTTCTAACTTGCATCGCTATGACTGTTGTTGTTGTTATTGTAAGGTTTAATGCCATATTTCAGCACAAGATAGGCTATACATGGAGGCCAGTATAACTGGTGGAGGAAGAACCCGAGAAAACCCAAGAAGAACCATTGACCCAAGAGAAGCCACTGGCAAGCTTTCTCTCACACCATTGTTAACCAAGCTTGAGACTTGAACCCACACAGACAGAGGTGAGATGGTAGTGATCTGAAGGGGAAGTGCTTTAGGCCACTAGGCCCCCTTTCTATGATTGTCATAATAATAGTATAACCCTGCATCTGTGTGTCTCTATAACCATGCATATGTATGTATTTCAGTATAACCATGCATACTATACTTTGTAAAGTTATGATGTGAAAAATATAAGGACAGGAAATCTGGGAAAATGACTTCAAAATGCTGGAAATTAAATATATCAAGGTCACACAAATGTAAAACTGCATGTCCAAATGCTAGAAATTAAAAGCTTTCAGGGTCACACAAATATAAAACTGCATTTCCAAATGTCAAAAATTAAAATCTTTAATGTCACATCAAAATAAAACTGCATTGCCAATTCCGGTGTAAGGTCAACAATCATTTATCAAGGAATGCTGCAGAAACCAGTCAGAACACATACATCATGGAGGCATAGCTCACATAAATGATGTTTGGGACTGATGGAAATCAAATTGGTTAAAATAATCTTATAATGATTTTTTTATGTTATGACCAAGAAAACAAAGGAAAACATGTAATTAGGGGGCATAACTCCTGTAATTTGATTTCTACAAATGATGGAATGTCATTCAAATTTTGGGCCATATAAAAGCCACATATTCAAGCTGATTAAAATTTTTAAAAAATCCTTGGTCATAGGGGCAATAAAGACCAAATCTTTTGTAAATGTGTGTGTGTTTGTGATTTGGATTTGTAACACAGCTTTAGCAATTTTAGTCATACTGTATTTGACCATCTCTGCATTTTGGCAGTTTATAGTGATGTGTAGCAATGGGGCATCATCCCAAAGACGTGGAATCATGTCCCACCCATTCACATTATTATAACACCAGGCCGACAAGTCCTAAATCTACCTCTTAATGCTGAGCACCGAGTGAGGCAGCTGCTACTATCACTTTTACAAGTTTATATTATGACCAGGCCAGAGATCAAACATGTGACCTCTTGCATCTGAGACGAAGGTTCTAACCCTTTCTTTACATGAAACAGGGGTATGCCGGAAACCAAACTCATTCAAGGTCAAACCACTATAGAGTTGCATGCCAAATCTGGTTTTATTTCAACCAGTCACCTGGGAAAGCTAGGCTGTGTATACAGAGCAACCAAGGGATATAACTCCTGTAAATAACACAGAAGACTGGAAAAAAAACTGTCATGATATTAGTTAACACTCCAAGTCAAGTTAAACTGCAGTCACCTACATTGTTTGGTCACCAAAGAACCTCCTATGTGGAGAGTTATCAACATAGAGAGAGCAAGACAATGGGATTATGTGACAAGAGATCTTGTTTGCAGCTGGACTAGACTTAAAAAGTAGTATATTATGTATGATATACATCGTGATAAGGCAGTTTCACTATAAGACAGTTTACTCCATGGTTTGTATGGACTGCATTATAATTCGGGATTTATAAACTTAGATAACTTATTTCAATGAGTCTTGGCACACAGTGGGTCTTATCAATGTATCTGGTTTATACCAAAAATTCTTAACACCAATCATTATCAACTTAGCTAGCTGTTTACTGTGATAATGTTGCATTTAAGGATGTTAATGCGTTTTCATATCCACACAAACCTGGATAGTAAATTTCATATACCCACCTCAATTTAGTTTTACCCAAAAATTTAAGTCCAAGATGTGTCAAGATTTTTAATAGCCCATGGTTACTGGCACAATTTTGACATATGACAAGTCAGTTCTTTTTTGTTCTTCCATCAAAACATACATGGTATCCAGAGCTATTCCATTCAAACTTGTACATTACCCAGGGATGTTCCATTTAAACATATATCATTCCCAAGGAAGGCACCTTTTCAAATATATGTCATGGTGCACTGATTATTCAATGAGGTTATAAACAAATGATAAAAAAAAACATAATTGCATCTATGGGAAACTGGGTTCCAGGTATGTTTCATCCATAGGTGTCTTATAATAATAGAAATTCATGGGGATTGTTTAGAAGTAAATGAATGATCTCACTAGGACAGTAAACCCTAATATGATTTTTGCTATATCACATAATCTACCATGCTATTTTCTCATAGGAAATTAAATTTTGACAATATTCATTACTGGTCCCCACCCCAAAGTTCAATCAATAATAAAAAATTCTGATTTTTCATTTACAGCGAAAGAACCATATATACGCCACACACATTTGGGTACCTGGTAATAGGAGCAATACTGTAGCACTGTATATAAGCTGCATTTAAGTAAATAGAATACCACTGTACACAAGTAAACAGAATATTTAAGTAAAAAGTAAAGTAAAAATTTATGCCAATAGAATACCTAAGAACATAATTAAACTGAACACCAATGTACATAAGTAAATAGAACACCACTATACATAATAAAATACCACTGTACATAAGTAAATAGAACACCACTGTACATAACAAAATACCACTGTACATAAGTAAATAGAATACCACTGTACATAAGTAAATAGAATATCACTGTGCATAAGTAAATATAATACCACTGTTGGTAGCTAGAGTACAACTGTACAAAGGTAAATAGAGAAGCTGAAAAGATCATTTTATGTTTGCTGATTAATCAGGGATAATTTATGTAACTCGTGTTATATATCATACTGATTCTGTAGTATAAATATTCCAATTTTTTTTATTATTATATATTCAAGTCCCTGAGTTAAACCACAAATGAAAAATATTTGTTCTTAAATTATTTAATTCAAGAAAAACTTTCAATTACGAAAATATATTGTGCAATTGTATTTATAAAATTATGAATTCACAAATTCATAGTCACTAAGACAAAAAATGGTCCAAAAGATTTGAATTATTCAAGACTGCAAACATGTATAAAGTTTATACTATTGTTCTGAACTTAGATTAAAATGATGTCATCTGAAACAATAAAACATCATTACTTGCATTAAGTCCTCCAGATTCTATTCACACAAACTAAAATGTGTTACTTATAACCATTTATACAATTAATATTAGCAGGCAAAAAATCCAATGTTTGAGATGTAACTATTGTTAATTCTGTAAGTTTACTGCTTACTAGGTTTAATCATCTAGATTCTGAATCTTTCTACAGAGATTAGCCTAATAAATGGATGATGAACCAGTCAGCTTACTAAAAACTTTCTACAGAGATCAGTCTAATAAAAGGATGATGAACCAGTCAGCTTACTAGAAACTTTCTGCAGAGATCAGTCTAATAAAAATATGATGAACCAGTCAGCTTACAACCACAAGAACAACCAGTCATCTTAAAACCACAAGAACAATGAAAATCAATCATCTATATCAGCACAAAAGCTGCAAATATCATTTCATAACTTAGCATTTAGCAAATCTTCAAAACTATTAAAGCATAATTTAAAAGTTAGTACCACGTGTTACCCAATAAACTATTACCTCCACCCCTAATTATTTTCACAGTAATTATAACAGAACAAAGCATAGCCTTAACAATCAAATTTCATGCTTCATTTAAACACAGTCTGGATTTATTTGAATGGAGCAAGGAGCAAGTGAACATGGCAGCACTTTAGGAGTAAATGATTTTATTTGGAAAAAAGGGTACCTCATTAATATCAAGGTCTGGATAGGTGAGGTGTATACTGTAGGTTATAAATATCTAGATCCCCTACTAAAAATGTCACCGAAATTGTACTGATACTTCAGAGAACTTTCATGATATTCGACTTAAAGCTTTAAAATATTAAAAATATTAAAATTTAAAATATTAGATATCACTGATATTTTTTGGTGAGATATCATGAAACCATCGCTGAAATTTTGGTGAGATTTCACTAGTATTTCACTGAAACTGTAGTGAGATTTCACACAAAGTTTGATGAAAACTGTCATTATATTTGGCAAGCTTTAAAAAAAATTTTGGTGAGATTTCTCTACATTGCGACCAAAAATTTTACTGAATTACCAGTAAAATTTGACTGAAATAGTGAAGTTTCAGAGATACTATTTATATTATTTTACTGAACTTTCAGTAATTTTTCAAAGACATGACTTCAAATTAAAAATGAATATGAATTATACTGCACTTTATTAAAGACTGTAATATTTCACTATAAATGAAACAAAACTATACATCTGTTATAATTATATGGCATACATGACATAATGGAGTTGTACTAGACAAGTTTTAAATGCACAAACTGTGACTCTGTTGTGATCACTTGAATGAGCTCTCAATCATTAAGCTGCCAAGATATAATTACTCTAATTTTACTCAGAACTCTAACACATCATATATTTTGCTAATATAAACAATAATATCACTCATTACATTGAAAGATGATTCTACTTCTGAGAAAAGTCCACAAAGATATTACCATCTTTGATAGACATAGGTAGGTATATGGCAACAATAGCATCTCTTCCCCACAGTGATCTATATGTTGCCCCTCCTTAAATTCTGTAAATGAATTACTTTGGAGCTATAGCTACTGTAGAGATAGTAATAGTAATTCAAATCCTTATTGCAAAACATCACTAAATGCTAGTCCTGGTGTTCAGTTTTCTTACAGATTTATCAGCTGCATTCCCATTCATGTCATTCTCATTTTCATTGACTTCCCATTCATGCCATTCTCATTTCCACTGACTTCCCATTCATGCCATTATTTCCACTGACTTCCCATTTATGCCATTCTCAGTTTCATTGACTTCCCATTCATGCCATTCTCATTTCCACTGACTTCCCATTCATGCCATTATTTCCACTGACTTCCCATTTATGCCATTCTCATTTTCATTGACTTCCCATTCATGCCATTCTCATTTCCACTGACTTCCCATTCATGCCATTATTTCCACTGACTTCCCATTTATGCCATTCTCATTTTCATTGACTTCCCATTCATGCCATTCTCATTTCCATTGACTTCCCATTCATGCCATTATTTCCACTGACTTCCCATTCATGCCATTCTCATTTTCATTGACTTCCCATTCATGCCATTCTCATTTCCACTGACTTCCCATTCATGCCATTATTTCCACTGACTTCCCATTCATGCCATTCTCATTTTCATTGACTTCCCATTCATGCCATTCTCATTTCCACTGACTTCCCATTCATGCCATTATTTCCACTGACTTCCCATTCATGCCATTCTCATTGACTTCCCATTCATGCCATTCTCATTTCCACTGACTTCCCATTCATGCCATTCTCATTTCCACTGACTTCCCATTCATGCCATTCTCATTTCCACTGACATCCCATTCATGCCATTCTCATTTCAACTGACTTCCATTCATCCTATTATCATTTCCACACAATTTTCAAACCTTTATTCAAACTTGTGTCCATTTGGAAAATTTGCCATGTTTGCCAAGTATATTCATTCCCATCAATTTCCATAATGCGAAGATTCATTGGATACAATACAAACTTTTCTCTTATGATCTTAACAGCAATTAGCTGCAAAATAATGTATAAAACCAATACGATTATAAGGATCGTTGTGGAATGGTACCAGACATACCATTCTTTTTAAAATGTTTCAGGGGTGACAAAAAAAAATGTCCTTATGGAGGAAAATTGGTTCAGGTCAGAAAAATGCGGAATATTGATTTAATATAGAAAACAATGCTGAAAACAATCTTGCCATTAAATTCAAGTTAAACAAAAAGGGACAAATAAAATGGACAGATGTGGAAAGAAGATATTGTTCCCAAAATGAACAAAAAGTTTAGAGAATTCAATGACATTCCTATAAATGTGATATGTATAAAGATATATATTTGACTTGTAAATGTTCTACGCTTAATTTTGTGGAAATAATGACTCAAACCAAAGAGAACATTGTCCTATTGCTATTTAATGGTCTAAACTTGTACATGACACTAATTAAGAACCTGAATTTATACAGCGCCAAAGGATCTCAACATATTCAATTTGATAATGATAAAATATTCTCTGTACAGTGACATACTTCTTGATGATAAAATAATAGAAATAGATAATTCAATATAATATGTAAAAAAGTCTATATTTGTTCTTAAAATATTGCAAAAATTAGAAACAGAAAGCACCCATAAGCACCATGAACATAGACAACAGGCTTAAGGGCACACCAGAATAACGCATGTTATTTAGTGCCAATAAAAAGATAAGATCTGTATATGAAAATACAAAACATTGCACAAAAAGCACTTGATTATGATAAAAACTGCCAAATAAATCAAATATATAGTTCCTCAAGCTAAAATAAACTTGGTCATGATGTTACACTTCTTAAAATGATATATACAATAAATGATGATAAAAAGTACAAAACTTCAAATATAAATAAACATTCTCAGCAACAGAGAAAAAAAGAAAATGCAAATTTTATTTTAAGAATTCATAAAAAATTGGAAAAATTTGGAGAGCTCTATTCTCCAAAATTCTGGGTCATCTTGGGACAGTAAAATCTTTTGGCAATAAAGGCATTCCAAAATTTGTTTAATATCAGCTTCATTTGGACAGGTCTTTATAAATATTGATATTAAAAGATTCCTGAATATGTCTGTTCGAGATTCTGGTAAAAAGTTCTGTGACAAACACATTTTTAAAAGCAAAATCTGGATCACAATCTTATTCTAGAGCAAAATCTAAATTTCATTATTTTAGAAAATGCATAATTATACTATTCTATCATTTTAATTTTTATAAAATGTTCTTAAGATCAAAACCTTAAATCAGTCACTCTTAACCACACCAAATAAAAGACAGAACAACCGAAAGAAATTAAATGTTCACTGTATGCTTAGAAAGAAATCATAAATAAATTCCATTCACTTTCTCAATTTTAATTCAAGTTTGACCCACCAAAACCTACTAAAGGATAGAACTATAAAAAGTACTGCAAACATGTCTTCAAACAGACTATTCCAAGTTACAGAATAATCTAAATGCTATCTATGAAGAAATAAAGGTTTTAAAATTAAAAACTTCAATTCCTTTTAGAAAGATTCTCTTCAAAATTATTATTTCTTCACAGGTTTTATTAGTAATGTGGCATTAGTAAAAATTTAAAAGAAATTTTAAAATGTTTAAATATGAAACAATTGTCACTTATTGATTTAATAATAATAATAATAATAATAATAATAATAATAATAATAATAATAATAATAATAATAATAATGACATTATTATTATTATTATTATTATTATTATTATTATTATTATTATTATTATTATTATTATTATTATATAACTGCCATTTTCATAAATTTTTCTCCTCTGGTTTATTAATATGTCTGTCTTTAAATATGTATCAGTAATACATAACTAAAAATATAAATTAATATAAAAATAAATTGCATTTTAATTAAATTCTGCTTTTTTAAAATGAATGGCTCATGAAAAGGTGCTTAACATCATCACAAACAAATAATTAAAACATGAGGAAAAACAGAAAATTGTAAACTGTCAAAATGTTTCACATTGTATATTTGTTCAAAACAATTTTCTCTTTTAGAGGTAAAAACAGCTAAACTAACATAACACTAGTAATAAATGCATTGTAGTATATATGATTTGCCATTTGTGTCTAATTTGCCTTTCCATACATAACCAATAGTGGGATTAAGGCTTTATGTAAATATATACATCTGCCATTGTGACATATGCCTTTCTATAGATAACCAATAGTGGGATTAAGGCTTGATGTAAATATATACATCTGCCATTGTGACACATATGACTTTCCATAGATAACCATTAGTGGGATTAAGGCTTGATGTAAATATATACATCTGCCATTGTGACACATATGAATTTCCATACATAACCAATAGTGGGATTAAGGCTTGATGTAAATATAGACATCTGCCATTGTGACACATATGACTTTCCATACATAACCAAAATTGTGACATAGAATTTATGCAAATATTGACATCTGCCATCATGATACATTTGCCTTTCCATATCCTGAAATTGTGGCTTGATTTAAACAGCTAATTATAGCATGACTTTGCACACAATGTTTGATATTCCTTTCAAACAAATAGTTATTTATATAAAGAACTCTATTTGTATAATTTTTGTATAAGGTAAACGCAGAGTGAAGAGTTGTCCTTGAGGGACAATTTTTCTTGCTTTGTAGGAATGGTAAGCACCACTTGACAAGATCTCTCAGCTTAAATAAAGATTCTTTGATGAAATATTATTTTTTGCATTTCCACTAACTGGATCAGGAATAAATAAAATATAGTCTAGTTCCTTCTGTGTTCTTGACAATATCTAAATGTATGTATTGGGAATAAAATAGGATCTAGTACTATATTTTACTGAAGTACTGGATTTCATAAACTGGGGGTAAACATTGTTTTGTCAGAGATTTAGAGCATAAGGTAAGAGGCACATGAGATGTGTCCACAAATGTCAAAGGGTCCAAAACTGTCATAGTTTTATTTTCTTAACATACATTTCACATATCAGGGAATAGCTTGCAGTACATGAATACCCTGACACTGTCACTCATGCTAAATACAATTTCCAAACTTAAACTCAAATCATAAGCAAAATTATTGAAGCATATGCAACAAGCACAGTGCACCACAACTAGGTAGGACTTATATTTAGGTGTACGACCCTACATAGAAAAGTTCCTAAGAAAATGCCCATGAATCCAAATGTAACCAAAACATGAAGGAAATACAATATACTCACACCATATTCATGACAGATGGATAGATATGTAACAATATCCTAATACTGTATTCATGACAGATGGACAGACAGGTAACAATACATTCAACCCTTATTCATAAAAGGAATAAAAGTTCCTGATATGCAATATTACTATCATAGAAAACAAATCCTATGACATTTGTTTTGTGCAAATATCTGATTATTGATAATCCCTACAACTTTTTCCCATTAAATATTTGTGCATTAAAAATAGTTAAGAATAAACAAAACCTGACAAAGTATTATCAAAAAGAGGTTTTTCTGTGTATAGTAGGTACCACTTCCTGTGAGAGGTAGAGTTCTGACTCAGAGGGTCGTCTTTCTCGATGATGATGTTCATAACTCTCATGAAGTTCACCCTCAGCTTTTCCCAGTATTTCATCCACTGTGGTACGACGATAATGCTCTTTTACACATAGAAGGAGAGGTATACAAATTCCTACTGCTGCAATGAGACACCAGTTCTCCCAGTCCGTACCTGCAGATAATTAATACTATATTCATTTGTGCACTTAGCCATCAAAAATAAAAACAAGAGACCCATGACTGGGCTGATGCGCTCTTGGCCATAAAGAATTTTTAGCAAACAAAGATAAAACAATCCATTTATAAACTGCTAAGCAATAAATATTCTGTAATATTTTGTAAAAAAATTAATGAAGATATCTCAAATGATACAAACTGTCACATGTCTAACTGAGGCACAGATGGACACAATTTTCATTTCAAGTGGAGATAATTCTTAAGATGTTATTGGGATGGCGCAAATTCATTCACAGGACACACTGTCAGGCCAATATGCAAGAACATACCAATTTTCATAAAGATATCTCATATGGTTAAAGAGTTATAAAGTGTAAATACAATGTTTAATAGTTGGAGGTAACTCTATAAGTAAATTTCTCAGAAAATCCTTCCATGATACAAATAAATACCAAGTGGGATTACACTGAAAAAAGTTCAGGACTGATTTACCTGAGAAAACAGTAAAACAGTGATAGATAAACAGAAATACAGACATACAATTTTTGTAATACAAATGGAGAAAACTCTGAAAATGTTAATCAGGTAGGAATGTGATGAATGAACACAATTTTTAATAAAAAAGGAAATAAATTTCCAGAATGCTGATAAGAGAGACTTCAGTTTTTGCAAGTCACATTGTCTTGTCATAACACAAAAGCAATACAAAGTTTCATGAAGACATTTTCAAGGATACAGGCAGATACTGAGTAAATAAAAGGGTGCTTGATGGACAAATGAACAGGTGAAAAAGTTAGCACCTGTAGACACCTCTCCAAAAAATATTTTAATTTTAATAATAATGAGTAAGATCATCTTTCCATTTTACTACATGATATGTATTTTTTTTTACATTTTCATCTTGCACAATTATTTCTGTTGATTGCATTTTCCAGCTTATCATATTCCATCATATTGTGGTTTCACATAACAAAAATTTCACTATAAACAGCAAAACCATTATTACATAGCCTGCCATTATTCTACCTCAGTGTAAGACATATTCACCTAAAATGGAGTAAATTTTAGCAGTATTACAGAGAGGGACAATGTTTTATACTACTATATAGAGTAGCATTATACATTATAGTGAAAACACTGTTTATACTGCTACAGAGCAGTGTTAAAGTGAGGCTGCTGTTTATAGTGTTATAGTGAGATTACTCTTTATATTATGATCGAGTAGTGTTGTATTGTGACAACTGTTTTTTATACTACTACACAGTGGTGTGTTTAGTAGTTTGTTAGTAGTGTGTTAGTGAGAATGCTGTTTATAATTCCATAGAGTAGTGGTATAGTGAGACCAGTTTATACTACAATAGTATTATAGTGAGACCAGTTTATACTACTATAATATTATAGTGAGACCAGTTTATACAACTATAATATTATAGTGAGACCACTGCTTATAATACTAGTGTTAAAGTGGGACCACTGTTTATAATACTAGTGTTAAAGTGGGACCGCTGTTTATAATACTAGTGTTAAAGTGGGACCACTGTTTATAATACTAGTGTTAAAGTGGGACCACTGTTTATAATACTAGTATTAAAGTGGGACCACTGTTTATAATACTAGTGTTAAAGTGGGACCGCTGTTTATAATACTAGTGTTAAAGTGGGACCACTGTTTATAATACTAGTGTTAAAGTGGGACCACTGTTTATAATACTAGTGTTAAAGTGGGACCACTGTTTATAATACTAGTGTTAAAGTGGGACCGCTGTTTATAATACTAGTGTTAAAGTGGGACCACTGTTTATAATACTAGTGTTAAAGTGTGACCACTGTTTATAATACTAGTGTTAAAGTGGGACCACTGTTTATAATACTAGTGTTAAAGTGGGACCACTGTTTATAATACTAGTGTTAAAGTGGGACCACTGTTTATAATACTAGTGTTAAAGTGGGACCGCTGTTTATAATACTAGTGTTAAAGTGGGACCACTGTTTATAATACTAGTGTTAAAGCGGGACCAGTTTATAATACTAGTGTTAAAGTGGGACCACTGTTTATAATACTAGTGTTAAAGTGGGACCGCTGTTTATAATACTAGTGTTAAAGTGGGACCACTGTTTATAATACTAGTGTTAAAGTGGGACCACTGTTTATAATACTAGCGTTAAAGTGGGACCACTGTTTATAATACTAGTGTTAAAGTGGGACCACTGTTTATAATACTCTACTTATAATTTTACATAATATTGTTGTAGTGAGAGACGACTGTTTATACTACTAAAGATTAATGTTAAAATCAGGTACAATTGTTTAAACTGCTATAGAGTAGAGTTATAGTGAGGGACCACTCTGTATACTAATACAGAGTAATGTTACAACAAGGGACCACTGTTATACTATGTGGTGACTTCATAGTATGCACACTAGCAAACAGATAGCTGTATGGTTTTACACCTTCCCAGACCAGCCCAAGATGGATTCTGATGTGTGTTGCAAAATTACAAATATCCACACGTATGAACTGTTATCCACATATCAAGTATATCCAAGTTAGCCTTAAGCAGGATGTAGCTAAATTTATATAGAAATCTTACCTATACCAGGTATCATCTGTACACCAAGGAATATCAAACCTCCAATATTGTTGATGAAATTAATGAAATACATCGTAATGATCTCGCCGATAGGGTAGGTTGCTTCAACTGCCATTTCATACAATGGAGGGGTGGCCCCATTCAGAAAAATTCCACCTATGATAATTGTTGGATACAGGGCAACTGCAACAATGAAAATCAATCAATCAGTAAATTAATTCATCAATTAATATGAAAATAATTATCAATCAAATATCAAATGCAATCTATTTGAATCAATAATATACAGAGGATCTCAAATGGGTAATGATTTAATACTGAATTTATGAAACGAGTTGAATATATCCACCTGTTGCAAGCCTTGGTAAGAAAAAGCTGTACATTATTTAAAGAGTTTCATAAATTTAATATTAAATCATTACCCATTTGAGATTCTTTTTATCACATAGTTTTATTTCAGTATACATTATTAAGACAGAAGAATGAATAATTTAATTCATTCTGACAGACGCTATACTTTCATTTGTTGTGCGTTAAAAAAAATCCCAAACAAAGTTGAAGTAGTAAAAGTATATTATACAATTTTGCTAATTATAAATTAAATAAGTGTCCATCCAAAAAACAAAACATTTTACAAAAGGCAAAACATTTATCAACACAAAATGTCCAATGCATGTGATATCACACAGTACCAGTTTGAGTTGGCCTATATACACAACACTGTGCATACAATAAACATTACATTGTTACAATATTTATGTGAAAAGAAGATTACTGAAGTTACTGAATATGTCCCTGACCTTTAATAACAGATGCTGTAACATGTTGTCGAGATGAAATGCAATAATTTCCAAAAATTGGCTTCTAAAGTCTGCCATATGCCTTCTTTGGTAAAAGGGGTAAGTCTTGGAGTGCAGGAAGGTCCATGCAATTACATTGTTTCAACTTCAAATGGTTGATTTTAATATGTGGCTTGTTATTTTTGATTGAAAATCACAGGAGTGCATTGATGGGAGCTTGTTGTTGCTTTTACTACGGTGTAAAGGATTGATATAGATAAAATTTCAAATCAAATGATCGGGACACAGGGAAACAAAAGTAGTCTGCAGAATATATTGATGTGTAATAAATTAGAGATCATTATCACGTGACCATTTACATCAAATCAAATTGTAGAAAATGCAGAAAATTCATAAAAATTGGAATTATTGCTGCAATACAATCAATCAATATTAGAAGAAAAAAAAAAAAGAACAATAATTAGGAAAAATAAATAGGAAAACATAATTAGGAAAAACTATTAATTACCAGCTTTGGTTGGAATGATACCAAAAAGTGACAGAGTGAAGAGACCGAAACTGACTGTACTTATTGTATACATCACCAAGAGTATAGCCTTCAAATGCTTGGAAAATAAGTCTGAAAATCTGGAATGAACAAGGACATAAAAATTTGTTATAAAATCCTAATAATTATGAGATTTCAGATCAAGAAATGCAAAAATATTAAGGAAATTTCATTTTTAAATATACTGTACAATGATTTGCATGACTGGTAAATTTTTAACAAAACAGGTACAGAAAACCTAACATGATACACACCGATTCAGTGTGTGTGTGTGTGTTTGTGTCTGTGTGTGTGTGTGTGTGTGCATGTGAGATCTGGATTTTTAACATAGCTTTAGAAAATTTTCAGTCATATCACTATGATGTCTGCAATGTGGCAGTTTATCAGTTTATATTTATGTCTAGCAATGGGTATCATACTGCAAACATGTAGCATGATGTCTCACCAGTCACATTATCCTAACACCACACTGACCAGTACTAACACTAAACTCTTAACGCTGAGTGCCAAGCAAGGCACCATTTTTATAAGTCTTTGGTATCACTCAGCCAGGGATCAAACCCATGACATCCCACCTCCGAGATGGACATTCTAACTGTTAGGCCACTGGAGAGGTCAGCTGATTTAGTAATATTACCTCTTGGGATGTCCTTGAGCTTTAAGCCAGGGACCTGACATTGGTAAACTTTATAACATTAGTCACCATGTAAACTCTGAATATTTCAATAAGATATCAGAAAGGATTTTTTCTGAGAGAAAAAAATTTCTCCTGCACAGACTACCCCCACAATCATATTAATGTCCTTGCATTATATTGGTACTTGAAAATCTAGCAAGAGGAAGAAAAAAAAACAACATTTTTAAGAAAGTTTATACAAAAAGCACCTGATCAATAAAGTCAAAGGGCAACACTGTGTGTCGGTATAGGAAATAATTAATGTGAGAAAGATATTTATAGCATCATTGCACCACATTTAAATTTTAATGACCTTAAACAAATTTTTAAGGTCACAAGTTGATATGTGGCTATGTGCTATGCTATGTGGCTATATGCTATGATATGTGGTTATGCTATGTGCTATGTGGCTGTGTGATATGCTGTGTCTGTGTTATATGTGGCTGTGTTATGCTATGTTGCTACATTCTATGTGGCTATATGCTATGCTATGTGGTTATGCTATGTGCTATGTTATGTGGCTGTGTGGTATGCTATGTAGCTGTGTGCTGCTATGTGGCTATATGCTATGTGGATATGTGCTATGCTATGTGGCTATGTGCTATGCTATGTGGTTATATGCTATGACATGTAGTTATGTGCTATACTTTCTGGCTATGTGGTATGCTATGTGGCTATATGCTATGTGGCTATGTGCTATGCTATGTGGCTATGTGCTATGCTATGTGGTTATATGCTGTGACATGTAGTTATGTGCTATACTTTCTGGCTATGTGGTATGCTATGTGGTTATATGATATGCTTTGTGGCTATGCAATATTATTATTTGTCTCAGTCAGCTGACCTGTGATTACTATTCTGCATTTCAAATAAAATTGGTCCCTTTATTCATTAACAGTTATTCTTGCAGTATTCATTTGAACACAGTGGTCAATGTGACAATTGGTGGTTATTTACAGTTGAGGTTATTTACAGCTGATAACATGATATAGAAATTTAATATGTTTATTGCTCAAGGGAAGTTTGATGCCCTAAGCAGGATTAAGTCTTGAGTTAAAAAAATGGAATTGGCTTTGAGATTTGATGCTCACATGTCATACCAACAATGTGGTAGTCCAATAAAACTCCTTACCTTAATTTATATGTCAATTAATATACCTTCCATTTTAGGGGAATACAACTTATTATTGACGCACACTCAATTTTCCATTATACACTGAAACAAGTTCATGGACCAAATTGTCAGTGGTTTCGGTAATTGTCACAAATGTAAAATATCCCACCTCATATCATCTCAACCCTTTTTATTTTCTGGCTTCAAATCATTCACATACACACAAAAAACTGTCATTCCAGTTTTAACACTGAGTAGAACAAAACCGTTCAAGTTATAGGGTTGGACAGACTGCTAATATATTCAAACATTCCATGCCCTGGCATTTGCTTTGCAGTGAAATAAAGTCATAGTTATAAATCAAATACTTAAATGAAAACTGGGTTTATTTATATATTCCTTGTGGTTCTACTGCACCATTTACTATTGTTGACTGTATATAGTATGTCCTTCACACTGTGTGTACCGTTTACACACACTTATTTACTGTATAATTTACAATTCACACTGGTTGTGCATAATATGCCATTCACACTTATCTGTATAACATATCAGTCAGTCTGGTTGCATGAATAATGTAACATTCATACTGGCTGATTTAATAATGTACCTTTCACACTTGTGGACTGTATAATGTACCATAATGAACTATTCATACTTGTTGACTGAAAAATGTATCAATCACTCTGGGTGTGTGTATAACATACAATTCACACTGATTGACTGTATAATGTACCATTAACACTGGTTGAGTGAATAATGTCCTAGTCAATCTTGTTGACTGGAATTTTGGCAGATTTTTAACATACAAGAAATTACATGACATAGTACAAATCTAATTCTATTCAGAGTAAAAGACAACGCCCAGATTTTCCAGTCAAAAAGTACCAACTTGTAGGCTGATAAATATGGTAAATTCCAAAAGTATCCTTTAGGTTTATACAACAGATAATATTGCTGTGTACTGACCTTGAAACAAGAATACCTGCTATACCTCCACCGACAATGGAATAAAAACCAAGCCAACCCGTTTCATTCTGAAAATTTAAAAAAAAAATCATAATATTAATATCATGTATGGAAACATTTAGAAATACTCTAGGTAATTATGACATGGCATTATTCTAAGCTTCTCTATTCATAAAAAAAACACAACATGTAAGTCAACAACACTGCATAAAACTGGATCCATAGTGGAAAGTTCTGGCATTAAAATGCTGTTTATGGTCCTGGAACACAAAAGACCCACCATAATGTGAAAAGCGGCCTGAATACAAAACTTCATCTAAGGGCATTGGATGGGTGGAAAGACAGATGGTCATGGACAATCCTATAAGTTTACTGGACATCTAAGGGCATTGGATGGGTGGAAAGACAGATAGATGGTCATGGACAATCCTATAAGTTTACTGGACATCTAAGGGCATTGGATGGGTGGAAAGACAGATAGATGGTCATGGACAATCCTATAAGTTTACTGGACATCTAAGGGCATTGGATGGGTGGAAAGACAGATAGATGGTCATGGACAATCCTATAAGTTTACTGGACATCTAATGGCATTGGATGGGTGGAAAGACAGATAGATGGTCATGGACAATCCTATAAGTTTACTGGACATCTAAGGGCATTGGATGGGTGGAAAGAAAAATAGATGGTCATGGACAATCCTATAAGTTTACTGGACATCTAAGGGCATTGGATGGGTGGAAAGACAGATAGATGGTCATGGACAATCCTATAAGTTTACTGGACATCTAAGGGCATTGGATGGGTGGAAAGACAGATAGATGGTCATGGACAATCCTATAGGTTTACTGGACATCTAAGGGCATTGGATGGGTGGAAAGACAGATAGATGGTCATGGACAATCCTATAAGTTTACTGAACATCAAATACAAGGCATCTCTCAACAAGGGGCATAATTTAGAGGCACCATGAGTATCTTTTACACTGATTTCTTGACAGCATTCCTACATCAACAGTAGGGTTGTTACAACTGCCCATCTTGTTTTGTGTGTTCTGACTGCCCATCTTGTTTTGTGTACTACAACTGTCCATCTTGTTTTGGGTGTTACAACTGCCCATCTTGTTTTGTATGTTACAACTGCCCATCTTGTTTTGGGTGTTACAACTGCCCATCTTGTTTTGGGTGTTACAACTGCCCATCTTGTTTTGGGTGTTATGACTGCTCATCTTGTTTTGGGTGTTATGACTGCTCATCTTGTGTTGGGTGTTACAACTGCCCATCTTGTTTTGGGTGTTACAACTGCCCATTTTGTTTTGGGTGTTATGACTGCTCATCTTGTTTTGGGTGTTATGATTGTCCATCTTGTTTTGGGTTTTATGACTGTCCATCTTGTTTTGGGCTAGTGGAAGCAAATATCCCAAGTAGAGTTTGAATTGCAACTACAAAAGTTATATAGGTGGATTCATTGTTTTCATTAAGCTTTAAGAGCTTGCATAAATCCCATGTTTAATAATTTCAATTGTCTTTGATACCTTGTACTGGAGATGGCAAAACAATGGAATACACAGGTAAATCATACAAGAGTTGCATAGATCTTGCTATTAAGTGTTCACAATAAATTGAGATAATGTCCAAGAAAGGTTTTGTAACATGAAACAAGACATTTTGCTAGATACAAATTACTAACGGTCAAGTACTAAGATGTAATGTAAGTTCTATAAACTGTATGGCATGCAATAAATATGGTACAAATTAGCATACTGAATAACAAAAGACAATCAAACTGGGCTATATTTGCTGAGTATGAATAAAGAACCAAGTTTAGTCAGAAAAAAAGATGAATTCTTCCTTAAAATATAATATCTGAGCAAATATTCACTCAAACTAATGAAAATATACAAAGAGGACATTAATTTTAGGGCCACATGTGACAGCAAATTGACCAGGTATCAGCCGCGGCTACTGATTTATACACAGTGGTTTTGGGTCAAACTCTTTGTCTAAGGAAAAACCACTCCTGCCTGACATTTGCTTTAGCAAGAAGAAGACATTGTATACCTTTTGCTGCTATAAAAATCCAAAAGCTTGAGTGAATCTTTGTTCATCTTTGGGGGCCTGTATTTGGAAAATAGTAGACATACTCCAAAAGTGTACATCAATGAAAAGATGCTGGCACATTTAATGGGTGAGAAAAAGCAGACAAGCCTTATCATTACATTGCAGTGGCAGTCTGTATATTTTTGAATATGCAGTGCTTTCAATGTGACATCACAGCACACAATATTCAATCGAGTTTATAAAAGACATGGTAGCTCAGTTAGTAAAGCATCTGATTCATAATCTAAAAGTTGCTGGTCTGATACTCATCCAGGTCAACTCTGGTCAGGTTCCTTACTGTCTTCAAGAAAAGCACTATATCCCACACGAATGTGTTAAAAGTGCAATTCAAAATAAATCCCGTTTACATTGGATAATGACACTTGCTGCCCTTGTTGTTGCCACTTGTCTAAAAATGTCAGCATCTGTTAAGAATTATTTTATCTTATTCCTCAAGCCATTTCTATCATGAACTTTCAACAAATACTGATTGACAAGGAGCAAATAGTGAAAAAATGTAACTCAAATGAATTTATAAATAAAATGTCTGTCATTGACATTGTTAATATGCACATGACCTGTATGTCTTGCACAGTAACATATTAAAACCTTCTCCATTTTAAAAAAGTAACTTGTTTGAACTGAACGATATTAATGGCAAAATTCAACAATGACAACTCAGAAATGGGATACCACTTTTTAAACCTAATGAGCCAAACACAAGATTTGAACCCAATGTCTATGACAAAAGAAAACAATGACAACTCAGAAATGAGATATCTCAATTTAAAAAATGTATCTCATCTGAACTGATAGAGCAAAATGCAAGACAATAAACCTCGATTCTTACAAATGTATCTCATCTGAACCAATTGAGCAAAATGCAAGACAACAACCCAGTGTCTACAGCAAAATAAACAACAATAAGAACTCAGTCAGAAATGAGACACCTCTGTGGAATACATGCTTCACATGTGAGATGAAAATGACTGACCTGTGATATGCCATGTGGACTGAGATCAACATCTAGTATTCCCTGCCAGCAGTAATAGACTCCAAGTGAAATCCCATATGCCAGGCCTATCAACCAGAACTGTGAACATCTAAAAAAGAAGAAAGAAATATAGAGGTTATAAAGCTAATTTACATATATCACTGTGTGCCTGCTGGGTTAAAATTTATTAGTTGGGATAAGGCATCTGACCCACTGGTAACTGTAAACCCAGTCGGCCACTAATCAGTTACATTGTGAACCAAATGATAAATGTTACACATTTACCTCTGTACCACTGGCCTGTCTCTGTCTTCACTGAATGAGCTCTGACACCTGGATATTTTTCATGTATAAAATATACCAATTTAGCTTCCTCACAATAAAATCATTTCAATTTTAAAGAAGGCAATATGCTAAACTGTTGATAAAGCATCATCTATAGGCCAACTGTTTCACACCCATGTGGTCCAGGACTCTATAACAGCAAGTGAGAGGGTATGTGGTCATCCATATAAGGTCAATGACTGGAATTCTCTTGTTTCTCCACCAAAGGATTATCTCATCCATACATTTATCCAGTCAAGTGTACAAAGCATTAGGGAATCATATTCATCAATAGTGTCAAGTGTACACAGCATAGTCAAGTGTACATACAGTATTACTTTTCAAGTGTATATAACAAGTCCTATGCATACAACATTCATTATCAAAAGTATATAGAATCGTCCAGAATAAAATTATTAGTTGTCAAATGAACATAGTATAATCAAGTGTATACAGTATTAGTTGTTAAATGTACACAGCACAGTCAAAAATAAAATTATTATTAGTTATCAAATGAAGGCATTATTGTCAAGTGTATACAGCATTAGCTGTCACATGTAGTGTAAACATTATTAGTGGTCAAATGTATAGACCATTAGTTACACATGAGACACATACAATTTTGATGTTAAACAAATATAAAAATACTAAAATCGGAGAGTTGAAATGATGCTAATTTACAAAAGATCACATTCAAGAAATAACTCCAGTGACACTGCTATTCATGGACCTTTACGATCAATACTAACAAGTAGTTTCCTGTGAGTGAAGTCATTCTAATTCATCTTTTACTCCTCAGGGCAATTCTTGAGATCACAGTGCTTTTAATTGAATTTCTGACTTTACATACTTTTATCATTGCTCTGTTAATCTTACATAAGTGACACATGTAAGAAATTATAATCAGTCCAAACGAGATGGACGCCATCACCAATATAATAGTATTCAAGGGCACAATTGAATGTCAAACAGGGGCAGATAACTCATTTAAATTGATTCAGAACATGGAAATACTGAAAGTCAATTTAGTTCTTCCTAAAGCATAGCTTTGCACTAAATTTCATTTCAATCAATGCAGTCCATCCAAAGATGATAATAGACAGGACACGGAGGAACATGAGATGAAGTCATGTGACAGATGGGCAGGAATCACATTATAGACAGGACAAGGAACCACATGACATGATGTGACTCATAGAGAGATAACGCAATACAATTGCCACCTCCAAAGTTAGTGATAGAGAGGATATGGAATTTCATGATATGATGTCAAGTGATGTGACAAAAGGAAAATCATGATATACTCACTCCAAAACTATTGCAAAAGCATAAAATGCATCACAACACTCATTTCACCCAACCTTTTCTTTATTTCTGGAACTGCTATAGTGGTTATTATATATGAAAAATAAATCAGAATCTTATTTGTCAATAAGAATGAAGCTACATCCATGAATTGTAAATGCACATCTCCATTTTATTCCATGTTGTGTCCTTCTAAAGATTCTAAGTCAAATTGTGACCCATGAATCAAGACACAAGTTAATAATATATAAACTATGCATCTTTCTGCTATCTCAGCATATGTACATTTGGTCAGAATATATTTCAAATGTCACTGTAATTGCAATTTTAACTAAATTCAATTACTCTAAATTGTCATGATGTTGTAGAGTAAATAAATTAATGATATTCAATAATCACAATGATGTAAAGTACAAAATTTAATAACATTAAATTGTCATGATGATGTACAGTACAAAATTATAACATTACATTATCATGATATACAGTACAAAATTCAATGTCGCTGAATTATAATTATGTACAGTGCAAAATTTAAGATTAAATTATCATGATTATGTACAGTCCAAAATATAATAAATGACATTTAAATTATAATGATTTACAGAAAGAACTTCAGGACACAAACTAACAGAATGATGTACAGTATAAAATTTAATGGAACTAAAATATAATGATGTACAGTACTACAGTTTATTATATGCTCATTTTCTTCTCCATTAACTTTACATTGTCAGAATCGTTCAATATTCCCCGATATTTAACAGCTTCATATTGCATTCCTCATGCTTGATGAATGTAAGCATGTGGTATGCTATGAAGTTAAACGGTTGTTGGGCTGGGCTATATGCGCATTAATAATATTATTGTGTATTGAAGAAATCTACGATTGTGAACTTTATTATTTCAATAATAAAATAATACATTTTATTGTGACTTTTATTATTATTAAGTCTTTGGTAATGAAACAAAAAGGGGCCCTGAGTGGTCTAAATCGTTGTCCGTTATGGATCACTGCCATCTCACCTCTGTCTATGTGGGTTCTAGTCTAGGATTCGGTGAATGTGGATATGTGAGAAAGCTTGCCAGTAGCTTCTAGTGGGTCGGTGGTTCTTTCCGGTGATTTCCCGGTTTCTTCCTCCACCATTAATACTGGCCACCATGAATAGCCTATCTTGTACTGAAAAATGGTGTTAAGCCCAACAACAACAACAATGAAACAAAAATGAGCGTATAATAAAAAGGTTACTGCATTTGAATGAAAAAATATGACTGGTTTTTATGGATGGATATACTGCAATCCCAAGGTCGTGCAGTATAGCCATCCGAAAAATTTGTTCATATTTTCCCATACAAATGCACTAACCTATAATAATGTCACTAAATTAACATAATGATGTGCAGTATAACATTTCATGACACTAAATCATGTGCAGTACAAAAAGTTCATGACATTAAATTATCATGATGTGCAGCAAAACATTTAATTACACTAACTTATCATGACAATATACAGTACACAATTTATGACACCTGAATAATAATGATGTACAGCACAAAATTTAATGGGGCTAACTTGTCGTTACAATCTTCAGCACAAAATTTAATAAAACTGAATTATCACAATGTACATGACACCAAGATCCTGATATGTACTGATAGTAACTGGATTTTTTTACCATTAACTTTAACATTTAACAACACTGAAGTTTCATAATAATGTGCAGAATAAAATTTAATGACAATGAATTATTATGATGTACAGTATAAAATTTCCAAATATCTTACCTTATTAACTTAAGTATCCCTGTCTTGATATCCATTCTTTCGATGGAGGCAGATATGGTGGGTGGTTTGGGAGGTTTGGATGGAAAATACACTAGCATTAAAAGGAACACAAGTATGGACCAGCCACATTCTGTAAAAGAAATTAATTATCTTCAAATAAATGCTAGATAATCCAGGTACTGATGTTTTTATATTTAAGAAAGTGTTGACAATTATCAAAAATTTTCAACAGAGAGACGACCACTAACAAGCATGTAATTGAGGATGATATAGTTTGCCTCTATGAACCTTTTAGTACAGGAATGCCAACCCCTACTGATTTGAGATAGGAATGTTAGCTTTAAGATTTTAGAATCTCAAAATAAAAAAAGAAGTACTTTAAATTTGTTTACACACATTATTTTATATTGACAGTTATGTGGTCATTGGATGAAATGTTTATCCAGCAATCATATTCTAGGCAAGTGTCTCACTGAAGCCCACTGAGACTTCCAGCAATCATATTCAAGGCAAGTGTCTCATTGAAGCCCACTGTGACTTCCAGCAATCATATTCCAGGCAAGAGTCACAATGAAGCCCACTGAGACTTAATCATATTCCAGGCGAGAGTCACACTGAAGCACAGTGAAACTTCCAGCAATCCTAATCCATGCTTCCAGCAATCCTAATCCATGCAAGTGTCCCACTGAAGCCTGTTGAGAATGACCACAAAGCCATGTCAACATCCAATGCCCTGCATATCCTGTAACATATGATTTATTGTTTTTTTTATATTCATAAGGTCCTCACTGGCCACTAGCTCAGGTGAGCCTGGGCCCTAAGCTGAGATGATTTCTGATTGGTCAATATTCCAGTTGACATGATTTCTGATTGGTCAATATTCAATTACTTTTCAGTTGTGGCATTAGGAAAGGCTGGGATTACTCTAATATGATATAAGCATTAAAGTAGACTTTTACAGCGAAAGTAGGACCTGACTTTACAAGGGCTTCATTGATCTAAATACCAGTGTTCAGGTAATGGATCATTTATAAAATAGTTCAGAATCTGATTGTTATGGCACAATTTGATGTTACATATACAAAAGACTCAACCACCAAAATCAGATTTATTGGTATCTATGTTTCTAGTCTCCAGAAGCCATTGTCAAAACATTAATAAACATGATGCAAAAAATAAATTCATGCTGAGGTTTTGGTCAAAAAGGTTTTATATTACATAGCATGCAAGAATCTTTATGTGGTCTTTAGCTAAATTGAATCACTTAGCCCAAGTCTGTAGAATATGAAATACAGTTAACTGAGACCATTTCTGTATGGACTTGGTACTAAAAGAGATGTATACAATCAATTTAATGACTGTAGATTAAAGTAATAAAATTTGATCCAAGTCAGTGATGTATGAAATATGGTTCACAGTGACCTAGTTTTGTGATGTTATATTACAGATGCATTCCCACATCATATTTCCAGCATGTAGGTAAAACATGTATGCAGGAAGTAAAACCCCAACATTCATTTTTGTAGGAAGATTGTGGTACTAGCAGATATGTATTCAATGATACGGTTTGATATTAATAGCATTAGGAGTTTGAGAAATAAAATTTAACCAAAATTAGTGAACTATAAAACACGAGTCCTGGTAACCTACTTCTGTGATGACAGTGTAGCAGTCATCAGTATGGATTCCCTCACCAAGTGTCATGATTGCAGATACAATACATGGTGCAAAAAGCATGAGAAAAGTGCAAAAACTTTACCAAAAATATTCAAATAAAATACATGTATATAAAAAGTGAGACCCTTGTCCCACTCCCCAAGAAATAGGCATCATGAAACCTTCCCTTGTTGTTTATGGCATAGCAAGAATGAATTGTAGAGATGCCGTGAGGCATTACATTTATACTGATTAATTTGTTTGCAGATGCCAATATCCATGTACAACCGCTCTCCTCTACTTCGTGTGTTAAAAATGGTATCAGTCCTATGCACATTTGTTTCAATGATTCTGGCAGGAATAGTTCTGACACAAAGGGGTGGTACATTGGTTCTCATCCTGTTAGTACCACTTTAGGCACCAATTCCATAGATGATTCTACCATGACAGTGAGGGGTAGGACAGAAACTCTTTTTAGATAACAACCCAACTTCTTTCTCTGGCAATGTGAAAATGATCAGATTGAATTTGTTTTATCTGCCGTAATTCTGCAGCAAATTGAGTATTCATATTGGCAGTATTTCATTTTAAGCTATCTCAGCTGCAATCCATTTGAACCTAAATTGTCAGTGAATCTTACCCACCTACTATATATTTTAGGTTAAAAGTTCCCACTTCCCACTAAAGAACCACCCATCTCAGGGATCTGGCATACTGTTATTGTTAGGTCTTGTTAAGGTACCAATTCTGTACATCAATTAGCAACATACATAGCTCAAATTAATTAGCAGCATACATAACTCAAATTAATTACAGCTGTTCCAGTCAAACATATATCCCCCAGAAACGACACTTCAAAAAACTCCTGTAGGAGGTTGTGTTTCAAACTATTTTGATTCTGACAGTGGAAAGTTGATTAGGAAAATCAATTCTTTTGTGGGTTGGGTTAACAAAACGAGAAATTGCTGGTGGGGTTGTCAGAAATAAAACACAATACATATTGAAAATTACATCTAACCCCCTCCTAGCAGTCAAACATGAATAAAACATTGGGTTGGAAAATGATGCCAGTACACGCGAGTGCTCCTAATTTGTACAAATTCGCGTACTTTTAAAGCAGTAATATGTGTTCCGCAAATTACGTCAATGTCATGGATATAAAACATGCTTAACACATAATGCAATTTTTATTCAATGTTAAACTTTAGCAGTGCATTTCCAGTAAGAGCTTCATGCAACATCCAGATTCAGGAAAGCAAATGTTAAAATAGCTGGATTCGGTTTGACATGAATGGATATTAAACTAAATAAGCTTGGTTCAATGGACCCTGGAACAAACATTTGTGGGAATTTTAACCTTACTTCCATCATGGAAGTTTTACAAATGCATTTTTCAAATAATGCCCACACTGGAAACCAAAATGGCTGAATCACTACAGGGTTTGTCGTCAGACGATGTTTTCAGTCGGCAAATACTGGCTTGTGATAATGATGTTAATGAATTTTATGTGTATCAGTCTGTTGGACATTGGGAAAATGTCACTGGAAGCAACAGTGTGTGATTTTGAGCCCAAAATTGATGTTGAGTGCGAGTCTGTTGTACATGTTAGATGGACAGGATGTAGTTATATTATTTATTCAAGATACTCTTGTCTGAACAAAGCAGACTATGGGAATGTTGGACTTTAAACCCTAATACAACATTATAGAAAAGAGAAAAAATTTGGCATAAGATCACTGATCCATGGAATTGAATCTTTCGCAGAGATGTTGAAGGGAATACACTTAGGGCCATGCCAATGAGATGTTGCAAATTGCACAACCATAAAGAACAGTAACTTGTTCAGGCTAGTTATGCACATGCACTTCAGACAGCAGGCAATAAAAAGGAGTTATCAGCACTGAATAATATTCGTAAGCAGAGGAGGGGGATCCTCTTCAGAAACAACATACTAATGCTCATGGGAACATCTGAGAATCCCCATACAAGAAAATTAAGTGTGTGTAGATCTCTAGTTGGCAGAATCATTATGGCAACAAAATAATAGTGAGACTAACTTTCATGTCATGCAGATTTTTTTACCAAATTAAGTACATGCTCTCTATATGTAAAATTTAAATGACATTAAGCATAAGAAACTGAAATGTGTAAATGCATAGAAAGATGATAAAATTTGTCCTTTTTGTGTTTGGTTATTCCTATGTTTATTTTATAGATGTTGCTATTTTCTGCAGACATTTTGGCACTTAGTACCAAGCCATCATTTGGTATTTTTATTGCAAATCAGATTACTATTATCTGGTACACAACATTTTGAAGCACTGTCATTAACTAATGATGAAATTGATGAAAAAGTACTTGATGTCATTCAGATATATAGAGTTTTTACTACACTACTGATCTTTTCATCCTGATTCTTTTTAACCATCTCCTTTAGTTTTACTGGTACCAATACTTTTAATAAAACTGCAACTTCTATTTTCTTACAATCTAAGTATTTGTGATCATGTATTAAAGGTGTTATAAAGGTAAAATGTGCAGTTTTGCTATAAAATCTAGAACTGTTAATTAGCAAGATTCTAAAGTAAAAAGTGAGTCAACTTCATCTGTGCAAAAATTATTGCTATATTAAAGTGTTGTTAGAAATAACAATAGTTGTACAAGATGTATTTTGCAAAGCTGTAGAACTAGCACTCATATTGTAACCACATATTCCATTTCAATAATACTATCATTATTTCTGCATAGTCCTATCACTTTTTCCCAAGTTGTATCAATTTCCAGTTCTGAGGTTCAATTCTTTTGTAATTTTTACAAATCAAGAATTCTCAGTATCATTAAAAAAAAACAATGTAATCGGCACCAAATTAAGTTGTTTGGATAAAAAAATTCATTTTTTAACCCAAAAATCACTGAACCCATGAGTTCTGGCATTAAAGTTTCACATTAAATAACATTTAAATTAGCCATGATAGTAATTTAGGATGCAACTGTTCTAATTTCACCTTTGGTATATTCAAATTATGAATGTGATGGAGGAACATGGTTCCAAAATAAACACATCAGTTTTAGAACCTGTTCATTGACCATGAATAGAGTATATAATCCGAGTCCAACTGAATTGTTAGAAAAATTTTAATTATTTTGACAATATCATAATTAGCTGTAAAATATGGATTAAGCCTATGGTCTTTCTGCCATCCCAACCAAGAACCTACCACAACCATGTGACCATGCCCAATGACATCACAGTAATAATCACTATACAACTAGAGATGACATCTCTTTGAGTATTTTGATTTCAGTAGAGCCTTAACAGAGTGGAACAGTAATAGTGACATATTTAAGAGTTAGGGTAGATATTTAACAAAGGCTATTCCTCCAGACACCACTTCCTCATTGAAAATATCACACACTCACATCACTTTGATTAAATCCTGAAATCCTAGCAGCACCCTGCAGGGTAGATAACTTGACCATTTTATTTGATTTTATAGGTTTCTGGTTATCCCATGGTATTTCTGTTACCCGAACATTGTCTTCCAGTCAGCATGGTTGAAAAAGGTATACAACAATTGAGAGTTGTTGAAGGACTAACATTACTACAGATATGAATGAATGAGAACCATACTATAAATTAGTGAAAATATTTAAATAGAGTATACATGGTTTGACTGTCCCAGACTGGCTGTTAATGAAAGTAAGATTTTAGTAAAAAGAATCTTTTGAGAGCTTGTCCTACTTGAAACTGATAAATGTCAGGAACATCGTTTTATTAACATAATTTCCGTCACTTTACAGACCTGTGTTTGGAAGACTCGTTACTGAAATCAGCAGTTGACTCTTCTGTGTAATATTAAAATCACACATTTCAAATTTGTGTCAATCCAGAAAATGGTGTAGCTGTCATGGTTTTCTTTCACAAAAGCTGTCATCATATATGTATCTATTCTAATACAAATGTGATCATTGGCACTCAAAATTTTAAGTTATTGAATTTTAATATTATGGTGTTTGGACAGGTTTTTAATGGGAACTGAATTAGTACAGTGAGTCTTGAACTTTGAGTTTTGTGAAGAAACATGGAATCCAAGCAGATACATCCAGAACTGTAGAGGTTTTCTATCTTGGATTTAGTCTCCCAATTGCATTTCACAGACATTAATGATTATTTTCTGAAAAATCATATATTATAAGTTTACCAAACCATTTATTGAAAAATATAATAACAAGGGAATCATAGCATCTTACCTCATATTTAAAGCAAGACAAGATTTAATTATTTTTATAATCAAAAGCAGCATGCCTGAGAACAAAGAAAAATAGCTAAACATAGTGATCACTTTAGTACGCATACAGTTTAGTAAGGATACAAATTCATGATTTCTGTATTAGAACAGAAATCCCAAATATATTCATGAAAAATAAATTATAGTTATTAAGGTACTGATCAATGACATTTACAAATAATAAACTACCAAGAAAATTTGTGATTTCACAGTATCAAAGATATACATGGCTGACAGGCAAACAATCAGCAGTACAAAAGATTGATTATAATGAATGAATACAAACAAAAATATGCAGTAGATTATATGACCTATAAGAATTCAGTAGATTACCACCAGCTAGCTGTCATTTAAATCACTTCTGTCCCCAACCCAATATTAAAATAGCTTCTACCACCCACTAACCCATAGCCAGAAATTATGTATAAAAAATATGTTTCTGTAGGAGGCAGTGTTTTTCAATTAAAACATATCTGACAGTGGATCAAAATGTTTTAAATTGCTTCTGTTGTGGGTTGGTTGATTTTGAAAGTGCCTTTACCCCAGGGAATATGTTTAAATGGAACAACCTTTAACAACATACAAAACTCAATTGGCAGCATACATAACTTTATTTGAAGTCAACACTACTTTGCTTTTTAAACAAGTTAAAAGGAATTAACAAAGCAAGAGTCCCAAGTAGGCCTGATCCAAATGAAACTGGGACCAGTCTGTGCTCAAGAGTGAGTAAATGGACCGGTGCTATCATGAACCATTCCTCTATAATATCATCCAATACATCATGTTCCCAACAGTGATTCATGTTGTTAGTATCGGCATTTTGATAACTATCTTACCATATAACACAGAATGCACACCGTGTTTTTCTGGATTTTTTACACAGCTTCATCAGTTTTTTATTCATATTGTTACACTGTCTGCAGTGTGCTAGTTTATAGTGATATCTAGCAATGGAGCATCAGGCTACAGACATTTAATAGCCTCAAGTTCCAACTAGTCACACACCAGCCCTAACACTAACCTCTTAATGCTGAGTGCCAAGCAAGGCAGCTATTAGAACCATTGTATAAATCTATGGTATTACCTCAACAAGGTTTCAACCTGTGACCTCCTGAATCCAAGGCAGATACTGCATGATGTGTACTGACCATATTGTTATGACCATTGGCCATGAACAGGCATAACAAATTATGGACATGCCTCATACTGGCTTGAGAAATATGCTCAATGTTACAATTTGCTGGTATTGCTAAATAATAAAGACTGAAGAGATAACAACAGATATAGGAACAATTCATTTTTCTTGGAGAAAGCAATCACTTGATTTTGTTTGGGCTTAAGTAGCATAGCATGAAACCACAAATTCCTTATTCTGATAGCATTTTGTCTACTCTCCAAGCAGTGTGTATTTCCCTATTGAGTTTAAAAATCAAAATCAACATGGATAAAAAAAGCACAAAATTTCATTTCATTCATCAGTTTATAATATCTAACCTGGCTGTCACATTGGGGTCTTGAACAGTGTTATTGTGATTGCATTTTAGACCATTCAGGAGCTTTTTTACGAACACAGACACTTTATATGTGAAGACAAGTTTATATTTTGAGACAACATGAGTGATGAAGTTCATTAGCTTTGAGAGGCTCAGAATAATTCTGTAAATTTTCCTAAGTTTGGCAGTGACAATACTCTGAACCCTTGTACATGGCATGCACTTATCATTTTGTTAATATTTGGTTAAGAAATGCTTAAAGTAGACATTACAAAACAGTTGAAGATAAATTTTTACCTTCTATGCTTGTGAAGTGCAAAGAATCTCACCTCTAAATGAAAATGAAATTTTTCAGGAAAAGGAAAATGATGGTGAATAAGCTGATTGTTTACACAGAAAATTTTCTTTTCATATAAAATGTATAGGTAACAATGTTAGCAAGCTCAAAAGATGCTAAAATACTGTGCCTTAAAAAAGCAAAGAAAATCATCAAAATATATTATAAAATATGTTGTTTACATTATCTTAATATACCATTATACAGCATTTTGCATTTAAGCACTTACCAACATATAATAATCTCATCATATCCTCTCTTTGTTGCTCCAAACTGGCTTCTGTAAAATAAAAATGGACAATTACCTGATGTGTCTTGCTAAAACAAAATACATAAAAATTACCATCAAGTACTGTCTACAATAAAATCATGACAAATTTACTATTCAGTATGGGTTACAATATGGCCATGACAAAATTACCATTGAGTATTGGTTACAATATAATCATGACAAAATTGCTATTCAGTATGGTTTACAATATGGCCATGACAAATTTAACATTGAGTATTGGTTACAATATAATCATGACAAATTTACTATTCAGTATGGGTTACAACAGAGCTATGACAAAATTACCATTGAGTATTGGTTACAATATAATCATGACAAATTTACTATTCAGTATCAGTTACAATACAACCACGACAAAATTAACATCCAGTACTGACTACAACACAACCATGACAAATTTTTTCTCTTCAGTATGGGTCACAATACAACCATAACAAAATTACTATTCATTTTTGGTTACAATGTAACCATGACAAATTTACTATTCAGCATTGGTTAATTTTAAGGGTGCAAGAAAAAAATAATTCTTTAATCTTTTGATTGTGCAAATAAACTGTGAAATTAAGAAATAATAAAATAAACCTCAAATTTATACAAGGATAAAAAAAAACTGGAAAAAATTATGACCTTGACCCTGGGGATGTGAACTCAAGCAAACTATGACCTTGACCCTGGGGATGTGAACTCATGCATGAAATGCAACATACTGTCCAGTATAAGTATACCAAGTCCTATCTATTTATCTTATAAAGCTGTGTATGATGGTATGTAAGTACAGTGGTACCCAAATATAGCACAATGAATGGGGTCAACAAAATGAACTTGTATTATGTACCATCTCATGTTATTGCACAACACATTGATTAGCTGTTGAAAATGATACATACCCTTACCCCCACCCCCACAACAACAAAAGAAAAGGAGTGATAGAAGCCAGTGAAATAAAGATCATGGATATCCAAATAGTCACTACATATTCAATATTTAATCTGAATGTATTCAAAATCTGCAACATATAGTACTCACCAGTTGAATGTTATTTTAATCCAAAGTAGTAATTCCATCAAAAATTTGCAAAAGAATAATTTATATGATAAAAATATTCACTAAGACCACTACTACCCATTTAATTTATTGCTAATACACTCACACACATTTATGAAAAGGGTGGATTTGTTTCCCTGCAATATTTGCTGTACTTGTCCAAATGGTCTGACTTCTGATGTGATGTGATGCAATTATGATTTTTAAAAAGAGCTTTAACAATTTTTCAGTCATACTGCTACGATGTCTGCAGTATGGCAGTTTATAGTAATGTCTAGCACTGGGATATCATCCCATAGACATGTAGCATGATGTCCCACTCAGTCACATTATCCTGACACAAGGCCAACCAGTACTAACACTAACCACTTAATGCTGAACATGAAGCAAGGCAGCTGTTGGTACCATTTTTAAAGTCTTTGGTATGACTCGACTGGGTATTGAAACCACAACCTCCCGAATCCAAGGTGGATGCTCTAACCTCTAGGCCACAGGAGCGGTCTCTGACTTCTGACCAACAATAAAACACATAATTCAGACATTAAGAGTCTAAAAAGAAAGATCTATTTTAGCGCTAAAAGCAAGTGTACTTGAGCTGAAATATGTCAAAGGTAATCACCTAGCAATGCTCTTGCTTGAGAATTTAACAGGGCACATGTATGTAAACTGCCAAAACCAGTATGACAGTAAACCATTTGATTGTTTGGGTTCTTGAGCAAAGACTTTAAAAAGTTATAGTTACTCTCTAAAAAAATAAATAAAATAAACCTAGTATACATTGAACTTTTTTTTAAAACTGTAACTTTCGTTCACCACAGAGCAGCAGGGAGTATAATGTTTGATTAGATTAGCCAATCTATCAACCCCAATGACTTAAAATAGTGTTGTTCCAATCAATGTTAACACTGGAAGTATAATCTTTTAATTATATGTGAATTAATCTGAAGAGACTAAAAAAGACTAAAGTCGTCAATGTGTACACACTTATTCATAATTAACTGGGTATTAGAATAAGTTATTGGGTACCCATCATAAAATGAAAATGTTTCTAAGTTTAAATCAAAGATTATATCTGACGAAATTAGACAGAAAAAAATGAGTAAAGTTTGAGGCTTGTGTTGTGTGTCACTGATCCATTGTAAATCTCTTGTCTACTGATCTTACATTTTCAATGTGAGTGACCATTTGACAACAAATGGACAACAATTTCCTTATTTTCTATTTATATTAACTGTACATGGCATTTTTCCAAGAAAAGAGATGAGTTTCTTGAATTTGAAAACGAGTCACAGATTCATTATAGTCTGATAGCAGACCAGTCTATATTGATAAAAATAACATGGCACCTAATATTAAGTGAAACAGGCTTTATTGATGTAACTTGTGGACATTATAGGACTAAAAATGTTGAAGGGGAATGTTTTAAATAAATAACATGCTGCATCAGGAAAAGGACAAATCAATAGTGCATTAAAACTTTTTTAAAAGGAATTCTATAGTGATTTAATACAGCATTCATACACTGTGGACTTGACTTTATGACCTTTCAGCAAAAAGCTAAAAATGTGATGTAGATAAGTTAAAGACAATGATTTGTATAATAATTTATCATTTTTTTGCCAAGATTTTTTACTAACTGCAGCAAAAATAAATGTATATTCTTCATATGACTTTCTGTAAATATGGTATGTAATTCTGGTATGGTATGTAATTATGGTATGTAATATATATCTTGCTCTTTTATGCTCAGATGGAACTATTTTGCCACCCATTAGAACTTATACCTCAGGGTGGGGTGGTAGGAAGTGGCATATATGATTCTACAACAAAGCAGTTCAAGTGCACATTTAATATAATTTCCCTTCAATCAGGTACCTGGGTAACCAGTCGATAGAATCAATGGGTACCAAGTTGACTATTCCTAAAATTTTGACATCTTTAGCCAATATAAGGGTAGAGTTATGGATGACAATGAACAAAACTGCTGACAATCTGGTCTATAAACTTGTTTCAGCAGGTATGTATTTTCATAATTTGTGTTTTTATTCTCTAAGACCATATTTAAAGGGTAATTTCTTTAAGACTTATTGAAAAAATCATTATGATATGGCAAGCCTGAGAACCCAATAGAGACAGGGCAGCTAACTTTTCCATACAACTGTTTGGTATGCTTTATACACTGTTTGTAGTTTGGTGTGTTGATATACTGTTTTCAATTTGGTGTATTTGGTCATTTTGGTGTGTTTGAAACACTCTTTGCAGTTTGATATGTTTTATATACTGTTTGCAGTTTGGTGTGCCTTACACACACTGTTTGCAGTTTGATATATACACTGTTTGCAGTCTGGTGTTTTATATATGATGTTATATGTAAAGTTATTGTTTAAATTGTGAATTACCTGAATAAATAGTATATCCTTTGTCAGGTCCTTTCTCATCGATTCTAGTATGATAAAAAGGAAAACAATTATGAGCAATACTGTTGTAAGTATGGCTGACATAAGGAAGTTTGTTATAAGTGATATTAGCATATATAAAACTTGTTTTAATTATACTGGTATAAGAAATAAATAAATAAATACTTATGCAAGCATAACTGTTGTAAGTAAGGCTGGCATAAGGAAATTTGGCACAAGTAATAAAGGTATAAATAAAATTGGCATAGCATACTGCTACAATTAAGATTCATGTAAGTAATATTGACATATGTAATGCTAACAAAAGTCATACTTATACAAGTAATAACAGTATAAATAAGATTGGCATAAATAATATTAATAAATAATGCTAGTATAAGTACAACTGGTATACTAATACAAGTGATGTAATGATCTATTTTGTAATATTATGGCTGTATTGTTTGTTGTCAATAAAGTGATAACTATCTGATCTTTTTAAAGTTTCATTGCTTATTACATTAATAGACTTCAAAATATATTCACTACATGTACTTGTTCTGGCAACATCTTTTGAAAATTGGCAACAAAATATTGAGGTTGGAGATTTTTTTTGGCAAAAAGTTTTTGAAAGCCAGGACCATCCCTGATTATTGGCATAAGTAAGATTTAAATTAGTGATTGAGGTTTTTAAATTTAATGCCATTTTTCAACACAGCATAGGCTATACATATCTGGTGGAGGAAGAAAGGAAAACCCTAGGAAGAACCAATGACCAAGGTAAGCTACTGGCGAGTTTCTCACATTGACTGATATTGAGACTCAAATAAATGCAAACAGAAGTGGGTTGTCCGTGATTGGTGCTTTAGCACACGCTAAGACCCCACCCCTAAAACTTATGTATGGCAGATCAGGAAATATATTTGATGTTGGGTTTGACTTTAATGCAGGTATACTTGGTAGTGATGCCACTCTTTTCTATATTTTACTTGAATATCCATCGTCCTTCATAAGTTTCCGAAAGCTACTTCAGCAGCAATTTTGCCTAACTGATGTTCTGAAAATCTTAATGTTTAGATAAAGCAATCACACATCATTTTGTTTATGTTCACCATGTACAGCTTTATATCATTAGTGCTAGAGGTGTAGTTTTATATTTAGTCATCAGTGATTTTCTCAAATTTAGTAGCGCCAAATGACTGTAATTGATAGCATCAGTATAGTGCATACTTCAGGGTATTAACAATTTGGTTTCTATTTCAGTCATCTCAATTATCCTGTGCTGGTTTATCCAAGTCACATTTGTTGGACACCATAAACAGGAATGATTTCTTAAAACCAAATTACTGAAAATGTGTTCCTTAAAGAGTCACACTAATTAATGTAAGATCAGATGGAAGAACATTACGCAAAGACACTATAGTGATTAAAAAGGACAACAAATAGCAAATATAATGCTCTAAATATTGTTTATAACATTTTTCTTGATTTTCTTTGTTTTTTTGTCACTAGAATAATTATATTTAAATTTGAATGTAAAATGTAAAATTATATTTAAATTTGAATGTAATATGTTAAATTTGAAACATTATTTTTTTATTTCCTTTTCGAAGCAATTTTTACTACCAGTTCAAGTGATAAATACCAATAGTAGAACAATATCCAAGGGAAATAATTGCTATAAAGATACCACTAATAAATCTAATCATGTATCAAATATGAGTTACCTCCCTTGTCATATAAACCTCACTGGAATGATGAGTGGATACATACTAGTTTGTTACACATTTTAACAAGATCATAAAGTTTTTTTTACTAAAGTTAGTAACACCGAACAGACTCTATGCCATAAGCATGACTGACTTGATAAAATAAAACATGAAAGTAACCCTCCAAGTCAACACTGGGCCTAAGTAGGCCTGACATTTCTCACCTTGCTTAAGTAACTTAAACTTAAAAAGTTACCCTTTTTAGTCAGCTGATTTATTTACTATTATAAGACATGGTTCCTGTAATCTTTAAAAAACTGTAATTCCATCACATTTCCAATACCATGTACCAATTTCAAAAGTACCTAACTCAGATATTTAACACACATTCATCCTATCCAATAGATCATTCTCTACTAAATGCAATTACAACAATAATTTGGAATGGCAGTAAGATCCATGGATATTGTCTGACTTAAGTTTATGGGGAACCTACTCCAACAAATCCATTATTTGAGTTAGACATGTTGTTAAACCTTTTGCATAGGTCAACAAAAATCTGACCAAAAAAAAAACAAAACAATAACTAAATTCCATGACTTTTCCAAAACTTTGAAAGACTAATGAACATTTCTAAACTTTTTAAAGCCCCTGAAATGATTTTCTGTAATTTACAAACATTTCCCAGATTGCCATGACAGCAGGAACCCTGGATACAGAGAACTCAACTGAGGTAAACTATCACCCAAACTTTATATCACTGTTTACCTATTTTACTAAATCCCGATAAAAATTTTCAATAGTTAATGGTACAATTAATATGATGAACTCTTGCTCATAATCAAAGACATCCAAGATCTTGATGATATAAATCTATCTACCAAGTTCCGTAAAAATCTAACAAGTCTGCTTTTGTGGGCTAAATGCCACATTTCAGCACAGGATAGGCTATATATGGCAGCCTGCATACCAAACAAGCTCTGCAACTCAAAGGAAAAGATTCTCGACAACAGACCTTCTATACGATATTAATTAAATCAGATCAAAAGTATGGCATCAAATGTGGAAACAAGAAATTGTAACTTGCATTTTCTGAACTTGATGGAAAAAGGCAGGAGAGAAACAAAAGATTTGGAGAAAACTTAAAAACACAATTTGTCCCTGTTTTTAAAAATGAACAAGACACAGAAATGCAAATGTACAGAAATATGTGAAAGCTACTACTAATTAATGAACCACCAACCTTGCTCTTGCTGTTACATTTTCAATAACTGGTGCTGTACCATTGCCTGCATGTATTGATGGAACCATGAATGGACCTGTTTAATAGAGTAAAGTAGAATTTGTTTTTTTAAAAATTTGGTTTTGAGGAAAATACTGATATTGAGGAAAATACTAGTTACTCCTGTCTGAAACTTACATCAGTTTGACCTACTTTTTATATGGTTCATTCACTCTTTTTGAGATGCAATTACCTACCAACTTTCACAAGTGGAGTAAACATTTCAGTCCTCAAATATTAGAGTGTAATGAACAGATTGCAAAAAATATGAAAACCATTAGGGCTTTAATGTTTAACTAGTGACCTAGATTTTGTATGGATGAACTACATTCCTTGAGATGATGGCATGTGCCAGCTTCATTGAAGTGGGTGAATTTGAGCCCAGGATATTTAAAGTCAAACAAATTGATAGCACAAAACACAACAGTCACTCAAACACGAAAATTATGTCACACGGACCTAGCTTTAATATGGTAAGTTTAAGCACCCTGATATGCATTCACAATTGCAGTTGTCTTAAAATACTGACTGAAAGAATAGATCAATCCAATTAAATCAAAAGTATCATGAATGGTACAAAATATATTATTATATGCTCATTTGTTTTGCCTTTAACTTTACATTGTCAGAATCATTCAGTATTTATCAACATTGTATACTGAACTCACACAAATAAAAGAACTACTTTCTATTGTAAACAAACAATTATTTTCTGAATTAACTAAAGCAAATGGTTCATGCACTGCCATGTATCAGCAACTTTGGCAAATTCTACATTAACTTTTTTGATACAATGTTTCGGATTTAGGCTAGCTACAGACACCAACAGTGTCCTTATAATAACATGCAAGTTTTAAACCATAAATTGTCTTCTTTAGCTAGTACTAAAAATGGCAAACATATACTTACAATTTTACATCCTGAATATCCTCAAACTGTACTTTCGAAGTTCTCCAAATCCAAATTACATGACCCGTGACAAAGGTTCTCATAGTTGCTTACACATTTTGAAATTGTACTGTATTTTCAAGTTTATTACAAGTGCAGTTACATCCTCTTTTACTGCGCTCCAAATGAAATAAACATTAAATTCCAGTGTCTTTTCGATAATTGTAATTGAAAGACAATATTTTTCTCATATTATGATCTAAATCATTTAACAGAAACATGCACTCCAAGGTCAACACACTTCAATATGATTAAATTGGCAGACCCTGCTGAAATCCAATGCAAGATACTTAACGTTGATAAATCCAGACCATAACCAAGAAATTGCATCAAATCAACAAAAATACCAAAGCATATTTATTCCAGATCAAATGGAAAAGTTGCTGCAATGCGTATTTGATAACGATAATGCTTAAAAAAATATTTAATTACACCAAACACAATTTTCTGTCAAAACTTATGTCGAGGACATGCCTAACTTCAAATCTGTCTGGGTAGAATTACATCTGCATTAATAATGTTTTGTGTTATGATGCAGCTACAGTTGTGTATTTAGTCTGGAATATGGCATACATTCAGTTACTTTGTTTATTGTAGTGTATTTTTGTTTATATATTTAAGCTTTGGGTAGAATAAGAAAATAAGCATATAATAAAAAGGTTATTGCATTTGTATGGGAAAATATGAACTTGTTTCGTTGGATGGATATACTGTACTCCCAAGGTTGTGCAGTATAGCCATCTGAAAAACCCTTCATATTTCCCATACAAATGCAGTAACCTATAAATATCCCATGCTTTCAGAAAGGAAGCTCACTAGGATTCTCAATACTGCATTGCCAATATGGATACAATTACCTGTAAGGAAACACACAAGGCTACATCACCAGTATGGGTTTTTTGCATGTAATAAAGTTCACAATACTGCACTACATTACCAGCATAGGCACATTCCTTTAAGGAAACACTCAATTCTTCATTTTTACTATTGTTACATTGCCTGTATCGAAGCCCTCAAGACTGCATTACCACTATATGTACAGTATGAGTTTCAAAGCACTTTAGGCATCATTACCACTTTATATGGATTAACTTACTATGGGAACATTACCAGAAAAGAAGCCCTCAAGGTTGCATTAACACTATGAATAAATTACCTCTAAGGCATCTCTCAATGCTGCATTTCCACTATGGGAACTATACCTGTGAAGAAGCTTTCAATCCTGCATTACCACCATGGTTACATTACCTATAAGGAAACTCCAAATGCTGCATTATCACTGTAGGTACATTACCAGTAGGAAAGCCCTAAGGACTCCTTGACCCTTGTAGGTAAATTGCCAACATGAAAGCTCTTAATATACCTTGCCACTGTGGGTACTTACCTACATGTACACAGTGCTAATGTTTGGCCTGTAGTATATGTTATAAAGGGTCCCTAAATTAAAAAATACCCACATAAATATTAAAACAATAAATTTTTAACTTGCACAGTGAAGTAACTGTATTTTTTTATTTGTTATACAGCCAGATAATATGACAAATAAGTCTGACATTTCAGTAATAGTATTATTTACATGAAGTTAATTGATAGCTTGAAAGCAATTAGTGTGGAGCCCTTGAAGGTACTGGAATGGAAGCTACTTTTGCTACAAGGTTAATGTGGCACTGTGGGTATATTACCTGTAAGGAACCTCTAAATTCTGTATTACTCCTATGGGTAAATTACCTATAAAGAAGCTCTCAATTCTGTATTGCTATTATGGGTACTTTACCTTACTATTGGCACATTAACAGTATGGAAGCCCTCAATGTTGCAATAAAACTATGTGTAAATTACCTATAAGAAAGCCCTCAAGGCTGCATTACTACTATGGCAGACCTACCAACCCTACCAGGACCAGCTCTGTAGGGCAGTCAATTATATTTCATTAAGTACTGGTCTTCAATAGCATGTAACAAAATATCATACACTGTTATTGTAAAGTTGGAAAAAGTATATCAGTAAAGTTTGGTATTCAAAACATGAAGCAACGTAAACATTATGTTCTACTGAAAAGATTGTAAAGTACACATAGATCTTATTTACCTCTAGTACAGTTTCACAAACTTCAGATCTGAACCCTACACAACTAAAGGGTTTATTGCTATCTCTTACCTTGACGTAATTCTTGGAATCTTTTTTCCATTTCACATAACGATGGCAATCATATCTCTCACCACAAGAATACTCAATTTAGCATATAATGTCCCAAATACATAACTGTATCCCTTCTTGCTTTCACTTACAAGAATCTGAATACTTTTTTTTATCTTCTGTTCTGAATTTTAACAAATTTTACAAGGTTTATTTTTTGCTCTTGTCTTCACAATTCACCACTTGCTGGATGCCATATTTAAAAATTCTAAAATCAACAGTTTGATCATGCAAATGCTTTGCATAAATATGTGTTCAGTTTAAAGCATCTGATGTATAAAGTTAGTCTTATTCCTGACTAACTCCACTAAATCTCATATGAAATCTGGATCCAAACTAAATACAGACAAGCCACTTATCCAGATTGCACCTAACAATCATATTTCATTTTTTTTGGCGTAAGTCTATATTTTAAGGGTCAATTTCATAAGACTTGCAGCAAAATCATAAGGGCTGACAGGTCTGCTTTGGGTACATTACCTGCAAGAAAACATACTAAGCATTTCAATGCTGCATTACCACTTTGATTACCTTACCTATAATGAAGCTCACTGCTATTCCCAGTATTGAAATTCCTGATGAAATAGCAGTTGCTGTTGCCCTCTCATGAACTGGAAACCATGTTGATGATAACACAGGAGGCAGAGCTCCAGCCACTGGTGCACACAGGCCATTTAAGAACTGTCCTGTATGAATAAGCCTGAAATGAAATATATTAATAAAAACATTTATTAAATGTTGACTGAAAACACCTATAGAGTACACCAAGACAACACAGGAGCTGGTGTGTGTGTATTTGTATGTATGTGTGAATGGATGAATGCATGCACGACTCAAATTTTTAAAGAAATTATAGATCTATTGAAAAAACTATTTTTTTTTTTATATCCAACAACATCAACCGTATACAACTCAGATGAAGATGGGACAGAAGACATGTACAGTCTTGATATGTTACATTGTACATTTAGTGTTCACAATCCATTTTAGCCATTTCAGCACTATGGTCGCTACTACCCATTTTACATCAGTATAAAAGTCAGTGTACATTTTAATTCAAATAAAGAATATTTTGTAGTGACATTCTTTCTTTGAAAACTGTCCAAGGGATCTCTCTTTACCCATTAAGTCAGTGGATATTTAGTAGATATTATAGGTTGCCTTTTACTTTTTGTTGAGGCCTCAAGACAACTTCACACTTATGCTAGGGTATATCTTAGATATTGCTAATTTTAAGGACCTGACATGAATTCAACTGACCTCCAGAAATTGGCTGATAATAAATTTTTCTTTTGGGTGGTATCCATCTATAAAGAATGTATGGAAATTCCAAAATCTTGTTATGAATTTAAAAGCATGTTTTCATTTTTCATGACAAAATAACAGCAAAATAATATTATACTTTTATACAACAGGTGTATGTATCAAAAATTAATTATGAATACAAATATTAAAATTATATTTTAGAACCTATAATCATAGATGTGACCCATTTCACATATGCCAAGTGGATTTTTTTAAAAGATATTTGAACCAAGTCAAAACTTTGTAAACATTTCAGACCTTAACAACAAATAAGTAAAAAAGTAATTACTAGTATATGTTACTGAGTTATTATTTGTTAAGACCAAAAATCATCCACCGATTTTCAGTAGAGCTTTAATTTTCAGCAAATACTCTGGTACACTAAATATTTTCTTACTTGTCGAGTCAGTGAGCTTTACATTTACTGGCCCTGTGAAAAATGTCCCGTCCATGTGTTGGCATCCAATAAAAGTTTTCTTCCTTGCTATAGCAATAGCACAGCTAATCAATTATAGGCTTATTCACTTTCTATTTTTATCAACCAGTTCTCCATATTCTTCTCCTTGTCTTTTACGTTTAATCATCTCACATAAGTTACAATGTGTAAATTATGGTGTAATTTAAACCATCTCACCATAACAACATCATCTGGTGTTGTGTGTCAATTATAATATAAATTTAATCATCTTATTAGTTACAGTGTCTTTCACTGGGTGTCAATTATATTAAGTTGAATTATTTCACATAATTTACAGTCTTTTATTGGGTATCAATTATATTAAGTTCAATCATCTCACATAAGTTACAGTGTCCTTTAATGGGTGTCAATTATGTTAAGTTAAATCATCTCACATAAGTTAGTGTCTTTTATTGGGTGTCAATTATAGTGTAATTTTAATCATACATTATTCAGTGTCTTATATTAATCATCTCACATTAGATACAGTGTCCTTTACATGGTGTCAATTAGAGTGCAAGTTTAAGTATCTTACACTAGTAAGTCTTTTATTGGATGTCAATTACAGTGAAAGTTTAATCATCTCTCATCAGTGTTTTTATTGGATGTCAATTATAGTGTAATTTTAGTCATCTTACCTTCGTTACAGTGTGTTTTACTGGGTGTCAATTACAGTGCAAGCTTAATCATCTCTCATTGTTTAGTGTTTTTTTTGGGTTTCACTTAAAATTTTAATCATACCACATTTGTTACAGTGTATAGTGGAAAACATAAATAATTAAAATACAAATAAAAACTAAATGTACAACAAGATACATATAACACATAACTTCACTGGCTGAATATCATACACAACAAACCAATTACAACTGCCTGATCTTGTATAGTATAATGTACTCCCTACTAACATCTTTACAAACTCAGATCAAGTGATGTACAATGGTTTCTTCAATTACATATTTTTTTAATTTACAATGTCATCTGAACAGTGTGGACATTTATCTGCAGATACATTTTTACGAGAGTAAGCATGAATATAGCTATCAACATTTCACAGCATATCAGCAATAGTGGTCACATAATGCTATTTAATCATAAGTACCTATAATGGTAAAAATAAAAAACTGGAGAAAAACTTACGGAAGATACACCATTTTAAATAAATATAAATATAAAATAATAAAAATTTTTAAAAATCGTCAAGATGTTAAAATTTGGTAAAGATGTTAAAATTTGGTCATTTGTATATAAAACAAAAAGCTTAAAGGTAAGAAACAGATTTAAGCTTTTCACAGCTGATTGAGATTTTTGCCAAAATATGTACAGCACAAACAATTTCAGACCCACCATGAAGCTGCTGGTTGCTTGTATGTAATACAACGAAGTACTGTGCCAAGTGCAGTAAAACCCATTGCAAGGAGACATGCTGGCCTCAGACCTGCAACAGAATGGAAAAATCTCTGGATCCAAAAATAGTTACACCTGTTTAGAAAAATACTGTCTTCTATTGAGGACAATACTACACCTCTTTACAATAGTGCTAGTTTACATGTAATGTTAATTTCACATGATAACTTAAGAACACTACATGATAACACTAGATCCTGAATCTATTGACAGCAAGAATGACACCATTAACACTAGAAAATTTACATGTCTTTCACACAGCTCAAACAGATATCTTTAAAACTTCCGAAAAAATCTCTATAATTTACCCAACTTACTTAGGGCTGTTCCATTTAAACATACATGGTACAAGGGGAAGGCATTTTTTAAAAAATATATGCCATGGTACTTTAATTTCACTGAGTTCATATAAGGATAAACATTTTTAAATTGCATCTATGGGCGATTACCCCACTTTAAAAGTGCCTTTCCTGGATCCTATTATTTTTTTATGTTTTCAAAGCTAATACAAAACTGTTAGTAAAATATCAGCTACCAATGTACTGATTGTATGAAAATAACAATAGATATATATTTGGAAAACGTATAGCCCTGCAGATCAAAAAGTCTTTTTAAAAATTGAAATGATTTAAAAATTTACTATAAAGGTATGAAAATGTAATCAAGTCACCGACATGTACACAAAGCATGCATATAAAGTTGTGTGTATAACTCCAGTGGTTTTTTTTCTTGACTGCATGGATATTATAGAAAAGAAGAAAAAAATATCCACAAAAAAGAATTGGCTAAAAATGATGTAATGCCTCTAAGAAACTATTAAAGCTGGTTATTTACATCTTCACCAAATTATGCCTACAAATGTTGAGGAGTACTCCAAAACGAATATATGATAGTCAACATTAAGTTAGAGTCTATCAAAAATAATTGCATTAAATGCATCATACACTAGGATAATGTGTCTTAACAGCAAATCCATTTGTGTATTACATTAGATAACATCTGCACAGAAACAATAATAAATATATAATGTCCACTAGCAAACAATAGTGATCCTTATTTGCATCTAGAAAATGTGCTTGCAAATCAGTCAATATTGCTTGATCTTCCAATTTCTCCTAATCAGCTGCCTAGACCCTGATATGTTGGTGCATTGTGTAGTGGGAGATCTGAGTCTATTAGGTCTATATGGTTTTTCCATGCAATGCAAACCTTGATAACATGGTTATATATAAAACAAATGACCATGGCCAATGAAAATTTGTCCAAACTGCTACCTAAATGTGTAACTGCTTCATTTAGGCTACATATTCATATAATTTCTCCTTTTCCGATTTTAAATAATAGTCTTTTTATTCTGCAGTTATTTGGACAGATCATGTGGCCTAGTGGTTAAAGAGTCCATCTCGAATGTTGGAGGTCACAGGGTAAAACCCTAGCCAAGTCAAACCAAAGACTAATAAAAATTGTACAAACAGCTGCCTTGCTGGGCCCTCAGCAATAGAAGGTTAGTGTCAGGACTGGTCAATCTGTTGTCAGAATAATCAGGGGTTAAGCTAGACTTGAATTTTAGGGAGAAGCTTCTCCTTTTGGACAGAACATGGAGATGTTAGAGCTCAACAGGGAGAAGTAAATGCAAGGCAAATTAACAGGGAGAAGTGGACACAAGGCAAATATATATATATATATATATATATATATATATATATATATATATATATATATATATATATATATATATATATATATATATATATATATATATATCATGTGTGTTCTCTAATTTAAATGCCCTCTATTTCCCAGTATTCATATTTGCATTTAACATTGGAGTTAAGCAATAATTTATTTTCTACTAGAATTTTTTTAATATTTTGGCCATCTGGCTCTAAAAGAGACTTCATTATAATAAAACTGAACTGAGCAACAAGATTACATTATTGTAAATGCAAGTTGGTAAAAATGCATAATCAACTACCCTTAATCATTTTTTTGTTTATACTTATTTTTTATAATATACTTTTAACAAGTTCACAATGATGGCACTTTCAAAGATTTCTAAAATCATTTGACACAACAACTGTACCATGTACATGAGGGCAAATGCACACACGTCATTTCTTTATTGTGGATAAAATATTACCATAATGATTCATACATAACACACTAAAATGCATAAAATTACAGACATGGCTCATATATAGTCAGTATATGAACTGAACCCTTCTTTCCAACCAAGTCAAAACAGACGTGAGTGCAATTTTAGAGGTGGGGTTTTCCTAATGTAATTACTCACTTTTTATAACTTCATTACAACAGTCCATGACTGTATTGCAAATTTATGGTTTATTTATTTGTCTACGTACTTGTATTAATTTTAGGCATTGATTAAATATTATCTGCTTTGCAGTTTTCTCCCTATTTCAACAAACACAAATCAAGGCAGAAAACAACTTTAAGCTTAGGACACTTCTCGCAAATTCCACAAGATAGCATTGTCTTATATGTTTCTGACCCATATAATTGCATTTTTATGTTAAATCTTAAGTAACATAATACCTAGGCTTTGTTTTCTATTAATTGTATATTTTTCTTAATATATATGCTCAATGTATTACAAAAACAGACAAACTGGTACTTCCTAGGCATAGCAATGTCTGCCATTTCTTCCCTGTTACTGGTACACTTACAATTCAAAATAATTTTATGATGAAATAGTGTACAAGAGGCAGTCAATATACCCAGATCACTGATTTTATTCTTAAAACACAAATTGCTATTTGTATACTAATGTTAAAGTTTCGAAACACAAATCTTTTTGTTTTTATCATCGGGCGTAAATTGGGTAGTGATAGGGGCCAAGTTGCCAACTTACTCAGGAAATGATTAATGGCCAATCAGCTATCAAAACACATGCCTGTGAATGTGCAAGAGTTTGTCAGCATAATGGATATCAAGACTAGTCCCAGGTACTGATGGCTCAAAGAATACCTTTTGCTACAAGGCAATACTAGAATAAAACTTCCTACGGCGAGGGAACATCTCAAAAGGTATTAGTCAATGTACTTTTAAAAAAAATCACAGGATGAAGTCGTTTTCACTTTCCTAACAAAAAAAGGCAAAGTTTGCATTTTTTCGGCAACTATGTTGCTCATTTCGCCTGGTAGCGTGACCCCTGGATAATGTAAATGGGTGGGACGTTATGATACAGATCTGCTGCATGATGCCCCAGTGTTAGACATCACTATAAACTGCAGATATTGTAGCAATGACTGAGAAATTGCTAAAGAAACATTAAAAATCAAATCACCAAACAAACAACAAATTTGCAAACTATGACAGCACAGACAACCATAAATGACCTGACCTATGCAGGGGTCAAAATTTCAACCGCTCAACTAAAAATGACATACAAATATTTCATGGACTTAGGGAATTTTTTATCAAAAGAGTTAAATATTTACTTCAAATGAAACCTAACCTTACCCAACATCAAATTTAAGTAATAAACATTATCAACTTTCATGTTTATACAAATGTTACAGTTAGTGGAGAAAGAGTTTTTTGTTTTTTTTAAAACTTAACAGTAAAAAACTGCTAGAAATTTTTTCAAGATATTTTTCAATCCATGTGATGTAAAAGAAATTTGGTAGCAGAGTTTTACATATGCCTATTTTGATGACCTTATCATACATACAGTTAAATGACTTGGTTCAAATTAAGTGCAATCAAATTTATTCAGTATATTTGGATTTTAATTAAAGACAGGCAGGGCCGATGCATTTTACAAAACTGTAGTTACCTTTGATTTCTGTTAGCCAAGCAAATGGTACAGCAGCAATGATGTAACCTATTGGTCCCCAGTTGGTCAGGAACGCTATATCAGCAACTGACCAACCATAAACACTCTTGCTTGGTTCTGATATTGGACTGAAAGTGTTCCATATCAGATCTTGTGTGAATGTAAGCAATGAGTATACAAACAGAATATACCACCGTCTGGAGTAAACATGTGTCACTGTGGCAGCAGGTGTAACTAAAGCAACACAAGTATCAGATCTTAAATGTTCTTCATTTTCTGGATTCTGCAAGTGATATGATGCAGCTGTTCTAGGAACAGAAACTGAAACTTGGTAAGATGAAAGATGGTCCTTCAGCAAAGGTGTTGAGGATTCATCATCGGACATTGTAAAAATAACCTCTTTGAAGATAAAATTTCAATTTCTGCCAACAGTACCCTGAAATAGACATGAAAATAAAAATATACACTATAGTTTAGGGGCATCAAGTTCGTGTGGAAAGCAATTAAAATTTTTTTATTTTTTTTATTGTTTATTTGAAAAGAGTACTTGCAATTGCTGACTTCACAAAAGGTCTAGATGCTGACTATTACTCTCAAGAGCAGAGGGAGGGGTTTGAATCTCATGCAAGTATCCAAAAGCAGAAAATGTAAAGAGTTGTGGCAAAAAGTGGACAATGGCATTGAAATGAAATGAGAACACACTTCAAATAAATGAAATCTCTAATCACTGTCAAAGAGATCTGATCTCTGAAAAATTCAAATAAAGATGGGTAACTAAAACTTCTAATACAATGGTCCAATCAAATGGATAGATAATGATAATTATAGCATGATGTTTCTCTGATTTTATTGGCAAGGAGGTTGAATGGTTTTTCAGTAATTAATGATTATTCATAATTGTTAAATAATGTGATTTATTACTGCAATAATATAGCAAGTGATATTGCAATGAATTGACATAAGAATGAGTTACACCTTTCACAATTTAAATGTAACTGTCACTCACAGCTGTGGGATGCCCCATTAGACAGACTATTACTCTCCCTACTAATAAGATCTGATAAGCTTATCAGGCTCATACTAATTTCTGATTGGATTATAAGCTTACTGATAAAAAAAAACCCTAAAAGAAGCTTTGATCATGTTGATAAAATGCAGAATTTTATTTTGAAGCCATAAAAAAAATACACAAAATAATAAAATATTTATCCCAAGTATGCCCCATGCTCATAACAGGATCATCTACTTACCGTATTTCTATGTAAAGCTGTAAACTGTGCATACAGAGCAGTGTATATAACCTATAAAATGGAGAAAAGATGGTCCAAATTACAATAATTAGTGCTCACTTGACTTTACCATATATGCAGACAAATGGAATTATATGATTGCCATGAACAGAGGTTCATTTACTTATCCAAGATTTTTTTTACAGTTTTAAATTTTCTTTGAGGTTCATGACACAAAACAGTTACAAGATAATCTCCAGGTAAGCATAAAATTTATTAAAAATTTGATAAAGTATGCAATGATTTTGTTTGTAAGTAAAATGAAAACATCATAAAAAGATCGAAAAATACCTGAAAATACAAAAAAACTTGTAAACTTTCCTGACCACTAGGCCTGCCCCACCCCCCACCCCACCCCGTGGAAAAACCCATTTTCTTGTCAGATCTATTAGGAAACATTCATAGTTTTTCAAGTTTTGTGAGTGGGGGAGTTGTAATTGGTCCTTCAACTGATTTAGAACATTTTGTGGTTTCTGAAGATTTTTCATGTCTACTTCTAATTGTGTTACTTGTACTTACAATTACCCTTAAATCATACAAGTTTTGCACTGAACATACATGCTTTATAGGTAAATTTAAAGCAATGATAAATTTAAATTGAAAGCCTTTCTGCATGTGATTCAACTGGCAGCAAGACAAACATATGATTGCACACACCATTTTTTAGTCGAAATCAACCACATCTGAAAAATTATATTTTTCTGTTTTACCTAAAAAAAAAATTTTTATTAATCTAATTTTCACTTTATGAGCTTATATTCCTGCACATAATTCTGTTTTGAAATAATTTGTACAGCTTTTCCACTGCAAATTTCAATTACATTAAAATTACCCTGATTCAGTTTATTTCTTGACCTTCCATTCAATTAAGTCATATTAAGAATAATTAATTTTAAAAGCTAATTTTTCAGCTTTTATGCTTAAGCTCCAAGAATGTCACACCTATATATTTGACTTTTTGCCTACAAAACTTCTCTTCCGATCTGGAATTTTGTCACTATACATCACAAAAAAACAAAAACCTTATATGAATATGATCAAAAATTAAATCTTTTCAATAAAACAATAAAAAAATGACTATGGCTTGTATTATAGCCATTTCTTCCTGACTACAAATGTCAAACTGCTTCAAAAAGAATAATTTCATCTTGTGCTACTTTGTGGATCCTCATATTAGTCTAATTTTAGGAATTCCTTGCTGTTTGTAAAAAAAAAATGTTAAGTCTATAAATATAAAAAATGCACCTGTTAGTGGTGACATGGTAAATTCTATATGTTATTATGCTACATGTCTTTACTGCAGTCAACATCACTGATGATGGTTTTACATATACATAGCTAGTAACCCAACTCTGATTATCCCTTCAACCTAACTTCATAAAATTTCATTGACCCATAAAATTCTAATAGCTGTACTTTAAGGCTCCTTGCCATCCCTGCCCTCAGTTTGGAAACTGCTACAATGAACAAAGCAAGCAGTTCAGTTACAAAACAATGAACAAAGCAAGCAGTTCAGTTACAAAACAAGTCTCTGGTTCAATGAAACAAGGTTGAAATATTTACAGTGAAATTTGTCTTGAAAAAACACTGCTATGTGAGACCACCTATCTTTAGAGACCAATATTCTCAATGCACAATCGTAAAAATTATATAGCACTGACATCAGTTGTGAGACCACCTGTCTTGAGAGACCATACTTTTATAGCAGAATGGGTGGTCTTTCAAGACAGGTTCTACTGTACTTCAATTCAAATACAAACAAAATAATTTCTATATGGACGTAATCTTGCTCTGGAACAAGTATAAACTGTTTAAGCATCAGGGCAACATATTCAAATGTTGGCCATCTTTGCTTATGATTTCCGAGATGATTCAAGCCATGTAAAACTAAAATATTGGTCACAATCAAATGCAATGTTAAATCTTGTTAGAAAAAATAAGCTTCTTGGACTGCTCTGGTGATCTAAGTGTCATCTTGGATGCAGAAAGTCATGGGTTTGAACCCCAGCCAAGTCATACTAAAGATATTTAAAACTGGAACTAACAGCTGCCTTGCTAGATGGTCAGCATTAAAAAGTTAATGTGAGGAATGGTCAGCCTGGGATCAGGATGTGACAGTGTGGGATATCATGCCCCACGTCTGCAGCATGCCTCAGTTAAAGATGTCACTATAAACTGTCACAATGCAGACATTGTAGAGATATGACTTAAAATTTTGCTCAAGCAATATTATAAACCCAAATCACACACACACACACACACACACACACACACACACACACACATACACACACAGCCAGAAGTTGTAAAACATTACCACATAAACATCTGGTAAGTTTGATAAAACAAATTTCTAACCGCTTACAAATATTTCCTACCTTAAATGTGTTTAAAAGCAATAAAATGTATAACAAATTAAAACGATAACTAATAATTAATACTGAAAGACGTAAACAAACAATGTATACACCCAGCCTAATTCTCAACCTCATCTAATCACGTGACCACTGCGTAAGGTGATTGAAATACTGTAAAAACCTCTGAATTAAAGCTAATTTCGACACCATAGAAACAAAGAATGAAAATTTAAAGCATTTCTTTTTAACGATGTACAAACTAAGTTTATCTAACTGAACGCCTTATATGGCAATTTGTTTTTACATTGTAATTTGCGTCCAGGTCAAGAACCTTGGTTTGTTTGTCAATATAAAGTTCATAGAGAGTGACCACGCCATCCTAAGGCGTCCATATTTACCCATCAAATTATCTTGTGCTCGCGGATCACCATTTCAAATAAGGAATTAAAATTTCCATCCTTGATTTGCAGATCACGGTAATGATCACGTGCCTGCAACAGCTCGTTCATGCTGAATCAAACATATCCTATTACCCTTGAACTTTGTTTGTTTTTTGTTTATTTAAATTAGTTCAACAACTGCTCAGTAGAATTATAAAAACCAGCATTATGTGATGGATTGGTATTTTTAGATCGTAAAAAGCCTTGTATATTTATATGTTGTTTACTTACAAAAACAATGATGTGTCAGATCGAAAGTGGTACCAAGGTTCACTTGATTAGCTCCATTCTGTAGTAAAAAAAATTGTAAACATTATCAGCTGTACAGTCAAAGAGTTGAATATGTGTTAATAGCTGTCGTAATAAAGGGAGTAAATTCACAAATAATCATTTATTAGGTACTCATGCTTATTTATATTTTGAAAGCTGCTCGGAGTCGATAAGCAACATCATCTCCTTTGCCATATAAAGCAGTAAATCGAACATTTCCATAGTGCTATGTTCTTGTATATTACATACCACCGCTTTCTCAAACGAGCACCTCTTCGCCTGGAACTTGATAGGCTGTTCTAAAACTATTATTATTTCTTTAAATTAAATTTTTTGGAATATGCGACGCATCACCAAATAAATGATGGCACTGAATCGGTGTTATATGAATTTGTGCGTTAACTTGCGGACCTGGGTTAGAAACTCCGTAGAGTACGAATTAAAATTATCTAACCTACGTATGATAGTATTGTTTGTCTGCTGTTAACAAACATATAAAATCCAGGGATAGCACTTTCTGTTCTGTTTGGTATATATGTATTATTCTTTATAATATAAATTCCTATATACCTTGATTTCTTTCATATGAATCTGGAACGACTGTGTGTGTTTGTATATATATATATATATATATATATATATATATATATAGATATATATATATATATATATATATATATATATATATATATATATATATATATATATATATATATATATATATATATATATATATATATATATGTTATCGCCGGGGCGGATGTGGGAGAAAAGCAACCACTTCCCCTAGCAATCCCCCAATGGCTTGCGTCTGAGATAGCCTCTAACAACCAAATCCAGCTCCAGGCCTTCACGCGTGGCTTAACTACTAAGCCCGGCGGAACCTGTTTCTTCTAACTGGAGAAAGGATGGCAGCCGAGTTTCTGGCGCCTCAAAATCAGATGCTTCGGGCAGATGGGGCCCGTTAACCTTGGGTGGTAGCCCGTCTAGGAGAAGGTAAACTTGGACTTCAAACCTTCGCTGCCTTGCAACTATACCCATACATGGGAAAGGCTAAGGGAGTAAATCACAACAGAAAATCCGGAGACGGAGTCCTTAAGGCGACTTGTCACTGCTTTTAGTGTCATCTCGGCAACTCCTGCGACGTCACTGGTGCAATGACGTATCGGCTTGTCCTTTCCCTTGGATCCATCAACTGCGTGGAGAGGGGGAGTCAGTTGCATAGGCAACAGCTGTTTCTCCACATAACCTTGCCCAGACTTGCGCCATGGAGAGTGCAATCCAGCTTCGCTTCACACCGTTGACAAAACACGGGAAGCAACAGTTACCGGTTATAAGTCACCACTCGACTGGCGTAGAGTTAGACCAACAGATCTCATTGGACAGCCATCGCCCGCCTCAAACTGGGCAGCCACCAGCCAATAAGGTGCCGTCCCGCCACAGCTCGCCTGCCTTGCTGGGTGCACAGGACTTAAGATACGTGAGTACCTGACATGCGGGCTGCAACTACAGCGCCAAGAAAAAACAAAAGAAAAGCAAAAAGAAAATGAACAATCCTCAAGCTAGGTACCTGGAACGTCCGGACTATGCTGACTGGGCTCTCAGATGATCTCCAGGCAATCAGTGATGTTCGAAAGACTTCAGTCAACAACGACGAACTTGCAAGACTCCATCTGGATATCGCCTCACTTCAAGAGACACGGCTATCAGATTCTGGGTCACTCACAGAGAAAAAAAATGTACACGTTCTTCTGACACGAAAAAAAGCACAGACGAAGTCAGGGAGTATGGTGGTGGTTTTGCTGTCAGAAACTCTCTGCTGGAGATGATAGAACCCTGCCAACAAGGAAACGAAAGACTGCTATCTCTTCGCCTCCACACCACAACCGGGCTAGTTAACTTGATCAATGATTTCTCTCCCACACTCAGTGCCACCACAGATACCAAGGATGCGTTTTACAACGAGCACGACTCGCTTATTGACAAAATTCCAAAGGAAGAGAACTTGATATCACTGGGCGACTTCAACGCTAGGGTGAGTACCGATCATGACTCCTGGCCTTTGTATCTCGGCAAGTTTAGCATTGGGAAGATGAAAGAAAACGGGCAACGTCTACTAGAAATGTATTCATACCATAACCTCAGCATCACCATTTCATTTTTTTCAGACAAAGCCACAGCACAGTGTCTTGGAGGCATCCCCGATCCAAACACTGGCATCAGCTGAACTTGATCATCACGAGACGGTCTGCCGTGAAGGGTGTGCAGCTCATTCGTGCATTCAACAGCGCTGATTGCGACACCGATCACTCAATAGTTTGTTGTAAATTTAGGCTTCAACCAAACAAGATCCACCACTCTAGGCATGTGGGTAAACCACACATTATTGTGAGCAAGACGTCATATCCAGACAAGACTGAAGAATTCACTTATGCCCTCTCCAAGGCTTTCAGTTCAGAACCTCCCTACGGCAGTGCCAAAGAGAGATGGACCGCTTTGCTAAAGCATGCGATGAATTCGGGTTGACCATCAGCCTAAAGAAAACCAACGTGATGGCTCAAGACGCGGAACCTCCCAGCATCTTCATCAACAGCTACAAACTAGAAGTAGTCACTGAGTTCACTTACTTTGGCTCTACCATCACAAGCAACCTCTCATTCGACGCCGAGCTCAGCAAGCGGATTTGAAAGGCATAAACAACTCTCTAAATTGTTGCAGAGATTTTGGAACAACAGCATGCTGACACTGAACACTAAGATCAATGTGTACCGTATCTGCGTGCTTAGCACCCTTCTGTACGCCAGCGAAACTTGGACCCTGTATGCCTCTCAGGAGAAAATGTTGAGTGCCTTTCACGTGCGTTGTCTTCGTCGCATACTCGGGATCACCTGGAGCGATCGTTTGACAAACAACGAGGTGCTTGAACATGCCAAAATTCTCAGCATGGTCAGCATGGTCACTCTTCTCCGCCAACATCGCATCAGATGGCTGGGCCATGTCCGTCGAATGGATTACGGACGGATCCCCCAAAGACCTTCTCTACTCTAAGCTTACTTCTGGCAGACGATCAATCGGACGGCCAAATCTCCGCTTCAAGGATGTCTGCAAGCACGACATGAAAGCTATTCGGATCGATGTCAACAATTGGGAAGAGCTTGCCCTCGACAAGTTCAGCTGGCGACATGCTTTGTTCACTGGTCTGAAAGCCAGCGAGGAAACTTTACCACAGCTCGCTGATGAGAAAAAATCTCAGAGGAAGATAATGCAGTTCCAACCCAGACCTGATTCAACCTTCAAGTGCAGCAACTGCAGCAAGGATTGCCACAGAAGACGCTGCACAACTACAAACTGGGATACCTCTCATGGGCGCATTTCCAATATATATATATATATATATATATATATATATATATATATATATATATATATATATATATATATATATTTATATATATATTTATATATATATATTTATATATATATTTATATTTGTATATATATTTGTATTTATATATTTATGTATATATTTATATATATATATATATATATATATATATATATATATATATATATATATATATGTGTATGTATATGTATGTATGTATGTATGTATGTATGTATGTATGTATGTATGTATGTATGTATGTATGTATGTATGTATGTATGTATGTATGTGTATGTATGTATGTATGTATGTATGTATGTATGTATGTATGTATGTATATATGTATATATATATGTATATGTATATATATGTATATGTATATATATGTATATGTATGTATGTATGTATGTATGTATGTATATATATATATATATATATATATATGTGAGAATTGATTACTAGGTCGTCATGCGAGTGTGTCTGCTACGCACGAGTTCGTATAACACCAATTCAGTGGCAACATTTATATGGTGATGCGTGTTTAGTCGTGACGGGCTATGAGCTGGTGTGTGCAGGCAAGGCGACGAGTGCCGTTTACTCGCGGGCCTGAGATCGAAACTCCGTAGAGTACAAATTAAAATTCGCTAATCTGTATGATAATATTATGTTTTTATGTATGTCTGTACATCACGTGTATACATGTATATCTTGATTCATCTTGCGACGGTTTACCACACACACACAGACTTTATATATATATATATATATATATATATATATATATATATATATACATTGGCCTATTAAATTTTTACAGACATTTCACAATAGTGTTTGTGTGTGTGTGTGCGTGTGTGTGTGTTTGTGCGTGTGTGTGTGAACTATTGTCTCCTATAATATTATGCATCGCATTGAATTTGATTTTATTTTGCTTTATTTCCTCTACACAGTTGTGTAGTGCTAAAAAAAAGAATTGAAAAAGCACAATAAATTAGTGATGGAATCCATGTTGCTTAAATGTAAGGTATGTAGGGTTGGGGTGGCGAGTGTAGAAAAGTAAGCAACTACAGTTCCCATAATATTTTACACACCTGTCTCTTCACAACATCTCCCTTTGTATTTATTTATTTATTTATTTATTTATTTATTTATTTATTTATTTATTTATTTATTTAATTTATTTGGGGCCGAAGAACAAAGTCTTAAATTACTTTTGTATTTTTAATTCTTTTGTGAAGAAATATGAGTTAAAAATTCTCCACTCTAATTACCTTAGCCGTTTGAAAAAAAACTTTTAGATGTTACTCATCGTTACGGAAAAAAATTGAACAATCTCTGTATTTTGGTGTATGATTGATGTGTGTAATTTGTGTTATAGATTATAGATTATACAGCCTGGTTTTACCTGAGACACCGTCCTATAAAGAAACACCACCCTGCATGCTCTGTTTGGTCTCTTTCACTTCTTGAACTTCATAAGTAAATAATGCAAAAAAAAAAAAAAGAGCCGATAATGTTTGTTTTTTATATTTAAAATATTTGGACATTCCGAAGCTGATATTGTCTAGTCTGGAGAGATTTTTTCGTATTTTATAACTTTTAAAGATAGCGTACTTTAGACAAATTCAGGATGATTTTTCGAGCACATTTAAGCAGTTATTTTGGTTAGCAGTGTGCTTAGATTATGTACAATTTCCACAATTGCAATATCCAAAGAAATTTCTACCACATTGCATGAAAGTAACATTGAGTCATTCAGTACACTGTGCACGTACAAATACAAACAACTTTACCTTTTATATGCCACTCTCTCGGATATACATAACGTCCGTTGAGCATGTCCATGTCGTTGCATTTTCGCGTTGGAGTAGTGGGACCAAATTGCGCATGATATAAATTTTCTGCGTGTTTTAGCTTGATTTTGAATTTTCTTTTTCCAAAGTTTTGAGAACATAGGACCCGGTCCCATGTTTGCTGAATATATCAAATTCTCTCCATCACATTTAGAAAATATCTTTCCTTTATATTTTTCTTACAGCTTGGTTTAGAATGATGGGACAGTCAACCAAATAAATTTTACAGGCATCAGTGATTAAATCAGGGATTAAAAATACAACCATAAAATTCAGCATGTTCTTGAAATTAATGAATTAATTATTCTTTCAGAAAAAACACACGAGAATCTCCTGAAAATGAAGAAACTCTTAAACCTGCTTTGACAAAATGAAGAACTCTTAGTGTGCAGCTTTAAACTCGGGATTTATCTGTCCCGAAAATCTTAATAATGTCAGAAACATTATGAGCAAGATAGTTAAAAATCTCAGTTTGAGGAAACATTGATAGAAAATGGTTAAAACTTGGGCCTCGTCTGCGTTGTACTTTTTACATAATTAATAAAATATGTACATTACTTCGATCTACAATTATATCTTCGAAGGTAAGATTTTTATCAAAGCGGGTGGCCCCGAGTGGCCGAGTGGTCTAAAGCGTTTTCCGTTACGGATCACTGCCATCTCACCTCTGTCTGCGTGGGTTAGAGTCTAGGATTCGGCGAATGTGGATAGGTGAAAAAGCTTGCCAGTAGCTTCTCGAGGATCGGTGGTTCTTTACGGGGATTTCCAAGCTTCTTCCTCCACCATTAATACTGGCCGCCATGTATAGCCTATCGTGTGCTGAAAATGGCGTAAGCCCCACAACAACATTTTTATCAAAGCTCTTGTTGTTGTTGCTGCTTCTCTGTGTGTGTGTGTGTATGTGTGTGTGTGTGTGTGTGTGTGTGTGTGTGTGTGTGTGTGTGTGTGTGTGTGTGTGTGTGTGTGTGTGTGTGTGTGTGTGATGGCGCGAGTGTTGTTTAATTATAAGAACGATACATCAGGGAATTTTTGTACCAGTAAGAACGTACGTCATTTAACAAAGTTAGTTATTGTAAAACAAACGATCATTATGTATCTAATTTGCTTTATGAACGTACTACCTGAACCCGGGAATTGTAGCCGTGTTGGGACCAAAACATGATACCAAAATAATACAGTGTGTCAGTAATTCGATTCGTGTTTAAATAGCAAAAAACAAGTATAATCTTCCAACATATACTTGACATAACGAGGTTTCTAATACAGACGTTGATAAGTTGATATGATATTGTTTTGTTGTCTTGTACTGAATGTTTGCGGGAACTGACTTAAATAAATATAAGTTCATTCTCCTCCTAGAAGGTTTTATTTGCTGAACATCATAGACAAACACAAACACACACACGTGCTATCAGGGTGCCTACTGAATTCAGTCATAAGTGATATAATAAGTGACCTAAATGTTTGTATGTAAGGTGACACTTGTTGTTAAGTGTGGTCTCATCTGGGTGGTAATTTTACAAAAACCTCAGTAATACAAACTATATTTATTCTCAGTATATTGTGTCCTATATATGTCCACTTCTATGTATCCATCTATATTGAATTATTATGATATATCCAAACAATCGATCCATATATCCGTCCATCCGTCTGTTCGTCCGTCCGTCCATCCATCCATCCATCCATCCATCCATCCATCCATCCATCCATCACCGCTCCGGTGGCTTAGTGGTTAAAGCGTCTGTCTCGGATGCGGGAGGTCGTGGGTTCTATCCACGGTCGAGTCATACCAAAGACTTACAAATATGATACTAACCGCTGCTTCGCTTGGCACTCAGCGTCAAGAGGTTAGTGTTAGGACTGGTCGGCCTGGTGTCAGAATATTGTGACTCAGTGGGACATCATGCTTCCTGTCTGCGGCATGATGCCCCAGTGGCTGACACTATAAACTGCCACAATACGGATATCGCAGCGATATGACTGACACATTGTTAAAGCTACATTAACAATCATAACTTTACATCACATCACACCATATCGCATCACATCTATCTGCTCACCTGAACAAAGCTATGCTATTTAGATTTTAAAAAATTATATTTTGTAAACGTTCTTTCGCTTATATATCTCAGCTACGATGTCTTTTCTCTAATAAATACGATTTGTACGTTGACATTCCAACTCTCAAGTCATCCTGCCACATCTATTTTATTCTTGCTATATTATTATACAAGCGTCTCTCTCTCTCTCTCTCTCTCTCTCTCTCTCTCTCTCTCTCTCTCTCTCTCTCTCATATATATATATATATATATATATATATATATATATATATATATATATATATATATATATATATATATATATATGCTTGAGTGTTTGTGTATTTAGATAGATACTTTTAGATTTATTTATTGCTGAGATTGAGGTCATCATAAATAGCTATATAGTTTATGGAATTTTCTTTAAAAATGCGGGCGTCTCTATTTCACAGTACGCTTGCTTAAATTTGTCTTGAGGGGTGGAGATTTGAATAAATTCGGGCGTTTAAGAACTAATCAACTATATTAGCAAAATTAACCACGCATCCAAGTTGAACGTGTATTCTCCTTTCCCTTTTCCTCTCATCACATTTATTGGTAAGGCAATTTTTTTAACAAAATACTGCAAGATTGCCATTCTATCAAGGCACTATTATCTATAACGTGTAGCTATCACTTCCAGCTATACTATTGCCGAAAAAACGCAGTTATTAGTTTTTGCCGATTGTCATAGCACTGTGGTTATTATGAGACGCTATAGGGGACAAAAGCTGGTTCAATGATAAAGTCGCTGTTAAAATTTCAAAGTCGTATGTCGAGATATTCATTATCAAATATTGGATCAAATTGCATGTCATCAAAGTTCCATTTTCAATATCGAGATTTTAGATTTTAGAATGCTAAATTATACAGGTATGGTTTAACGTTCTATTTCTTATGTCGATGGACGTTTTACAGTGTATATTTTACTTATACAACGGTGGTTGAAGTTTTAGTATCATATATCAAAAATCTCTAATTCACACGTCATATACACCTGTTAATGATGAAAATTTCATTTCATATGACAAGTGTTCATATTTCATCTGCTGAATTTTACAGGAGCGGGAAGCAGCCTTCTTATTTAAAAAATAAAGCGGTCCTTTCCCGAGAGCGACCTCTAACGAAGAAATTCATAGTAATTCTCGATCTGTGAATGGTAGCTATTAAACTGTAAATGCATGAAATGTAATATCAACTCATAACTGAATACACGAATGGTGCTCAATATTATTTTAAATTATTAAAGTGGACATTGTGTAATGTTACTTTTAACACCAACACATCATCTCACCATATAAAAAAACTATTCTGACAAACACAATAAAATGTCCAAATACAGCTGTATAATTCAACAGATACAATCTAAAATTTCGACCTAGAAAATGTAATTTTAAGGAAAAGCAATTTTGATAAAACACGCAAAATTGGAATTCTGTACATAGGACATTAAAATATCACCTGCAACGTACTGATTGGACCAGCTATGAGGCGCTGATTGGTCCGCGCCTCATAGGTTTTGAGTCGAAACATATATATATATATATATATATATATATATATATATATATATATATATATATATATATATATATATATATATATATATATATATATATATATATATATATATATATATATATATATATATGAGAACATGACTAAAATAAATCACTTAGGCGTGCACAAGGGATATGCCTGGTCGATTTATTTAAAGATTGAGTGCGAATTCGGAGGTCTGTTTACTTTCGAATATATGAAGTAACACATATCAATTAATCTTTGACACAACACATGCCGTGAATGACAAAGTTTGAGACAACCATCTCAGATAATAGGTTCTCTGCTTTAATTAATGACTGCATTTTTGTAATGTAGTTAATATCAAAGCTCGTTTACCGTGAAATAAAATCGTCAAATATACATGTTACACCACATGGTTATCATAGCCGATTATTATATAAAATTAGCGGAATTATTTAAACGAGAAATGCCTGCGGATTGAACGATAATGAAATGAAAGAGACCAATTAGCTCTTTTACATAATTAAGAATACATCACCTGTATGGTGTTTATCTATGATTTTATTCATTGCCGTCTGTATACTCCAATAGCTAGGACACTTCTCATAGCAACGAAACAGCAAATGAATCGGGCAAATACTGTTCTAATCGTTTGATGACCAAAATACCCATGTTGCGTCTTCCCCGAATGTGCTGACATGACGTCACACTAGGAGAAATAGGGTCAATGTAGTTCATTTAGGAGTCATTTTGAGCAATCCGAGCATTAATGAAACTAAGAGGAATTTGAGCATATTATGCGGATGCACACATGAAGGTTCGCGCTCATACATGCAGCAGTGAATAGTAAATTGTATTTACTACACTGAATGGTCGCTTCTAGTTTAAATTAGTCTCATTTGAGATTACGTCAGCCCCAGGGATTTTCCAGAGCAAGCTCACAGGCAATTAAGGACACGGGTCTTTATGGATGATATACTCATTTATAACAAATTATGGATGAGTAATACAGAACACTAAATTTGGTACTGGGGAAACTCAATGGGAATGATCACAAGTCCAACAAAAAAAATGTGAATTTATTAAGAATAAATCTGGAGTCGTTCTGTGACATGATCAGCTCAGATGGCATACTCCTCAGTTCAGTAGAGATTGATGCTGTGAAAGAGATACCTGCTCCATTAAATGACAGATTTCTTCAATATTGCGAATAGTAAAAAACCTGCCGAAATCAGACTGGCATTGGTTTCTAGATCAGGAACACTATATCAAGAAAGTCAAGGATTCGCTGACGTCTATTCCAGTGTTAGCATTGTACGACCATGGAATGTTGACAGTTTTGAAAACTGATGCCATCAATTGTGTTGCTGGTGGTTCATTTTTCGAATAGCAAGAAGACAAACTCGAGCCGATATATTTTGTTCAGAAACACACACCTAGCGAAATATGCATATAAAGAAGGTGTATTTTATGCGCGTGTGGGCCTCTGAGCTGCTTTCTCCATATCGTGTTGGGCTTGACATGCTCAGACCACATACACAAGCGTCACTAATCAACATGTTTTAAAGATGATGTTGATGCGTTAGAGGCTCTTGGACACGAAGACAGATCATGTAGCCGTGACGTCGTTGTTGGTTCCATATACCCTTTCCCGCAGATCTCTCCAAGGCCATGAAGCCGCATGTGAACAGGAAATGGAAGTTTATTGAAAAGATGGAGTCGTGCAGGCCTATTTCCAAACGAAATTCAGACCAAAGAAAAGAAGGGTACATAAGTTGCAACCATCTGCAGTCTAATGACTCTCAACAAAAAAGGGATTGCCAAAAAAGACAAATAGAAGTCCCCCTCTCCCCTACCTACATCCTTATTTTGCTGTACACAGAGAAATCTCCATTCAGAACGAATAAGACAAAATAGAGATCTATGTATTTGGTCAGAGTAGCGAAGCAGTGAAGACAATCTATTTTGCCAAACAGTCCATGGTAGAAAATTGTGAATGATATGTTTGAGAAATCAAACAACAAAAGCATCAGGCAGCAAAATGGCTACTTCATACACTATTTGTGAATAATGCATCTAACACAAATAGCATCCCAACAAGTAATAGGAAAGAATAAGAGCGCATTTGCATGATGAGGAAGCCTATAAATTGTTGTAGTAAACAATAGGATAAAACTGGCTTCTTCAGACGTCAAGGACGTTGCTGACAAATACGATTTTAAACAAGTATTGACAAGTCCCTGCGATCCACAAATAAACATATAATAGAAAGTTTTGTCGATATTGGAAACACAATAGTTAGATGGAACGAAACATTCCTGTTTATTAGTTATCAGTAAATCCCTATTCGCGAACGGCGAACATGCCAGATTAGGACCACCTTGCACATTATTGTAAATAATTAAATCCAAGGTGGTCAAACCTCAAATTCGTCACACAGAAACATTAAGACAAAACGGAGACATAAATTCATTTAACAACTGTCGTCACTATGAACATAATCAACCAGACCATGCTGAGGGAGACAGCATCAGAATGAAGGGGCATGGGAATGATTATTACTAATATTAGTACCCTTACTTTTTTGACAAGGTACTTACAAAAGCCTGTGTATCAACGGAGCAGCCAGGCTTGATTCACACCTGGCGCATTTTTGCTTTTTTCGGACTACTAACAAAAACTTGTTATTAACATATACTGAAAGAAATTAAGCAGTCCTCTAAATTTTTTACTAGAATTGTTGCAAATCATAATAGGTATACGTATAACATATCAGTTACCTTCTTTATTCGATATTTTGTTTTCGATTGTCTGCCAGATTAGCTCAACTGATAAATATTTGCGTTTTTAGTCTTGATTTTTCGTGTGCCACATTGCTGCGTTAAATATTGCATAACGTATCACAAAAAATAAATCTAAATTTGGCACAGCAATCCTTATTTGGAAACCGAACTGCTGCGAGAATCTGGTATTAACTGTCATGTTGGACAAAGCATAAATACATACATACATACATACATACATACATACATACATACATACATACATACATACATACATACATACATACATACATACATACATACATACATACATACATACATACATACATACACACACACACACACACACACACACACACACACACACACACACACACACACACACACACATACATACATACATACATACATACATACATACATACATACATACATACATACATACATACATACATACATACATACATACATACATATAATTTGTCGTGAAATGTAGCTGACCACCTACCATCCTAAAACCACTCTTAATGATGAACGCCAAATCAGGTCGCATCCCGTAACAGTTTTATGTCTTTGGAATGACTCGAACGGGGTTCGAACCCGAGATGTTCATACATACATACATACATACATACATACATACATACATACATACATACATACATACATACATACATACATACATACATACATACATACACTTAGGACTTATCGCGAAATGTAGCTGACCACCTACCATTCCTAAAAATAATCTCTGTATGATGAACGCCAAGTGAGGTCACTGCTAGTAACAGATTTTTTTTATAAGTATTAAGTATGACTCTGACGGGTTCGAACCCGAGCCCTTCCGATGCGGAGGTGGATGATCTAGCCACTTACACCACCGGATGGATCGACACATACATACATACATACATACATACATACATACATACATACATACATACATACATACATACATACATACATACATACATACATACATACATACATACATACATACATACATACATAAAGGACTTGTCGCTTAATATAGCTGCTGCGTACAGTATTTACTGCGTATTGTTTTATATTTGTTTAGCACGAATTATAATTTATGTTAAAGTATGCGAACAGGAATAATATAATACGGATCATTTTAAAATGTTAGATTTGGCGCACCTGGCATTTAAAAAAATTAGTGTGTCTGTGTTGTTTTTTTTTTGTCATGTATGATATTTTATTAAATTCAATAGAAGGAAAAGGTGTGGTATAGAGTTTAAGAGTTTACATGCTTGTTCACATTAATAAAATCTCCTGGTAGATTTTGAAATAAGGATTGCTCCCTGAGGCATAATTTTGCGCTGCGATTCACCCTGAAAGATAATCGTTTTTTTTTTCTTTTCTATTCTAAGTGTGCGAAAATAAACCTTGTGTAATATAGCAGTGTGGGACTTCTTCCTTTTGATGTCATTGTGCTGCTTGTAAATAACAAAAGAAGTAAACATTCAATTCGTATGTCTCACTTTTTTTCTCACATGCCTGTAGTGAACTCAGACGTGAAGAATGTCATTGAGTGGGTAACTCGATAAAGATTTTGAATTTGAATTTTGCACATACAACACGATGGATCCGATATGTCTACTCACCAAATATAGTTTGGAATAGTTTGCCAAAGTAATCATGACTGTTGAATTAAATTTCTACAATAGTTAAAGCACAATATGCCAGAAGTAGTCTCTGCTACGAACATGCAATAAATAGCCGAGTCCATGACTGAAAAGAGCCTAATTAGTGACCATAATTTACCAAAATAACAGGATAAACACGGTCAAATGAAGTACCATTTCAACTGAGCAAAAATGTAGACGTCATAATTGTCCATTTTGTTTCAGTGTCTCAGTTATATATAAAATACAAACATTTGTAGAAACTCATTAACTTTAGGAACATAAACCCTTTTCTGCTTTTCTTGCGTTGTTTTCTTATTTTATTGGCAGAAACATCACATCTATATATCTGAAAACAATACATATATTTTCATAAATTGCTAAGTTTAATGATTTCCGTGAACTTATTGCCTTGTAAAAGAAATATTGGCTTATATCTAGAGAGAGGGAGTATAGCGCCTATGCTCAATTGACAACAGTGTTGAGTGATCCCTTCATAGAGTGCGATCATGGGCCCTGGGATGAGAAAAACCCAGACCTCTCCTAATTCTTCAAGCAAAATTTTTATTTTATAGTATTAAAAAGTGTTGTTTGGCCCGGACCACTTACAAGGATATATCTTCTGTTGCTCCCCTTTTCTTATAACCTTATGCCATAGTCTAAAACATCTTTACATAGAAAATGCACTAGCAAGATTTATGGAAATATCATCAGAACACTAGGATAATATCCCCATAACTCATATGATAATATCGTTATAGCAACTTGGATAACTTCATCGAAACACAAAGTTTAATAATGCTATAACACCTAGAACATATCACCATAACACCAAGGATAATATCGCTGTAACACCAAGGATAATATCGCTGTAACACCTAGGATATTATCACTGTAACACCTAGGATATTATCAAAGTAACACCTAGGATATTATCACTGTAACACCTAAGATATTATCATTGTGACACCTACGATATTGTCACTGTAACAACTAGGATATTATCACTGTAACACCAAGGATAATATCGTTGTAACACCTAGGATATTATCACTGTATCACCAAGGATATTATCACTGTAACAACAATGAAAATATCACTGTAACACCAAGGATAATATCGCAGTAACACCTAGTATATTATCACTGTAATACCTATGATATTATCACTGTAACACCAAGGAAAATAACACTGTAACATCTAGGATATTATCACTGTAACACATAAGATATACCACTGTAATACCAAGGATAATATCGCTGTAACACCTAGGATATGATCACTGTAACACCAAGGATAAGATCGCTGTAACACCTAGGACGTTATCACTGTAACACCTAGAATATTATCACTGTAACACCTAGGATATATCACTGTAACACATAGGATATTATTACTGTAACAACAAGGAGAATATCGCTGTAACACCTAGAATATATCACTCTAACACCAAGGATAATATCGTTGTAACACCTAGGATATATCACTGTAACACCAAGAATAATATCGCTGTAACACCTAGGATATATCACTGTAACACCAAGGATTATATCGCTGTAACACCTAGAATATTATCACTGCAACACCAAGAATAATATCGCTGTAACACCTCGGATATATCACTGTAACACCAAGGATAATATCGGTGTAAATCCTAGGATATATATCACTGTAACACCAAGGATAATATCGCTGTAACACCTAGGATATATCACTGTAACACCAAGGATAATATCGCTGTAACACCTAGGATATCATCACTGCAACACCAAGGATAATAATGTCGCTGTAACACCTAGGATATAACACTGTAACACCAAGGATAATATCGGTGTAAATCCTAGGATATATATCACTGTAACACCAAGGATAATATCGCTGTAACACCTAGGATATATCTCTGTAACACCAAGGATAATATCGGTGTAACACCTAGGATATTATCACGGTAACATCAAGGCTGATATCGCTGTAACACCTAGGATATTATCACTGCAACACCAAGAAAAATATCACTTTAATACCCAGGATATTATCACTGTAACACCTAGGACATATCACTGTAACCCCTAGATATTATCACTGTAACACCAAGGATAATATCGCTGTAACACCTAGGATATATCACTATAACACCAAGGATAATATCGCTGTAATACCTAGGATATATGACTGTAACAAAAAGGATAATATCGCTGTAACACCTAGGATATATCACTGTAACACCTAGGATATTATCACCGTAACAGCTCGGATATTATCACTGTAACATCAAGGGTAATATCATATGTAACAACTAGGATATTATCACTGTAACACCAAGGATAATGTCGCTGTAACACCTAGGATATTGTCACTGTAACACCAAGGATAATATCGCTGTAACACCTAGGATATTATCACTGTAACAGCAAGGATAATATCGCTGTAACACCTAGGATATATCACTGTAACACCTAGGATATTATCACTGTAACAACAAGGGTAATATCGATGTAACACCTAGGATATTGTCACTGTAAAATCAAGGAAAATATCGCTGTAACACCTAGGATATGATCACTGTAACACCAAGGATAATATCGCTGTAACACCTAAAATTTTATCACTGTTACACCACGGAAAATATCGCTGTAACACCTAGGTTATTATCACTGTAACACCAAGGATAATATCGCTGTAACACCTAGGATATATCACTGTAACACCAAGGATAATATCGCTGTAACACCTAGGATATTATCACTGTAAAATCAAGGCTAATATCGCTGTAACACCTAGGATATTATCATTGTGACACCTACGATATTGTCACTGTAACACCTAGGATATTATCACTGTAACACCAAGGATAATATCGATGTAACACCTAGTATATTATCACTGTAGCACCAAGGATATTATTACTGTAACAACAATGAAAATATTACTGTAACACCAAGGATAATATCGCAGTAACACCTAGGATATTATCACTGTAATACCTAGGATATTATCACTGTAACACCAAGGAAAATAACACTGTAACATCTAGGATATTATCACTGTAACACCTAGGATATATCACTGTAACACCAAGGATAATATCGCTGTAACACATAGGATGTTATCACTGTAACACCTAGAATATTATCACTGTAACACCTAGGATATATCACTGTAACACGTAGGATATTATTACTGTAACAACAAGGAGAATATCGCTGTAACACCTAGAATATATCACTGTAAAAGCAAGGATAATATCGCAGTATTACCTAGGATATATCACTGTAACACCAAGGATAATATCGCTGTAACACCTAGGACATATCACTGTAACACCAAGGATAATATCGCTGTAACACCTAGGATATTATCACTGCAACAACAAGGATAATATAGCTGTAACACCTAGGATATATCACTGTAACACCAAGGATAATATCGGTGTACATCCTAGGATATATCACTGTAACACCAAGGATAATATCGCTGTAACACCTAGAATATATCACTGTAACACCAAGGATAATATCGCTGTAACACCTAGGATATATCACTGTAAAACCTAGGATAATACCGCTGTAACACCTAGGATATTATCACTGTAACATCAAGGCTAATATCGCTGTAACTCCTAGGATATTATCACTGCAACACCAAGTAAAATATCGCTTTAACACCCAGGATATTATCACTGTAACACCTAGGATATATCACTGTAACCCCTAGGATATTATCACTGTAACACCAAGGATAATATCGCTGTAACACCTAGGATATATCATTGTAACAAAAAGGATAATATCGCTGTAACACCTAGGATATATCCCTGTAACACCTAGAATATTATCACTGTAACAGCTCGGATATTATCACTGTAACACCAAGGGTAATATCGATGTAACACCTAGGATATTATCACTGTAACACCAAGGATAATATCGCTGTAACACCTAGGACATTGTCACTGTAAAACCAAGGATAATATCGCTGTAAAACCTAGGATATTATCACTGTTACACCAAGGATAATCTCGCTGTAACACAGAGGATATTATCACTGTTACACCAAGGATAATATCGCTGAAACACCTAGGATATATCACTGTAACACCAAGGATAATATCGCTGTAACACTTAGGATATATCACTGTAACACCTAGGATATTATCACTGTAACAACAAGGGTAATATCGATGTAACACCTATGATATTATCACTGTAACACCAAGGATAATATTGCTGTAACACCTAGGATATGATCACAGTAACACCAAGGATAATATCGCTGTAACACCTAGGATTTTATTACTGTTACACCAAGCATAATATCGCTGTAACACCTAGGTTATCATCACTGTAACACCAAGGAGAATATCGCTGTAACACCTAGGATATATCACTGTAAAACCAAGGATAATATCGCTGTAACACCAAGGATATATCACTGTAACTCCAAGGATAATATCGCTGTAACACTTAGGATATATCACTGTAACACCAAGGATAATATCGCTGTAACACCTAAGATATATCACTGTAACACCAAGAATAATATCGGTGTAACACCTAGGATGTTATCACTGTAACACCGAGGATAATATCGCTGTAACACATAGGATATGTCACTGTAACACCAAGGATAATATCGCTGTAACACCTAGGATATGTCACTGTAACACCAAGGATAATATCGCTGTAACACCTAGGATATATCACTGTAACACCAAGGATAATATCGCTGTAACACCTAGGATATTATCACTGTAACACCAAGATTAACATCGCTGTAACACCTAGGATATATCATTGTGACACCAAGGATAATATCGCTGTAACACCTAGGATATATCACTATAACACCAAGGATAACATCACTAAAACACCTAGGAAAATATCACTGTACCACCAAGGATATAATCACTATAGCACCTAGGAGATTATCACTGTAACACCAAGGGTAATATCGATGTATCAACTAGGATAATATCATTGTAACAACAAGGATAATATAGCTTTAGTACCTAGGAAAATATCACTGTAACACCAAGGATAATTTGACTGTAACACCAAGGATAATATAATTATAGCACCTAGTATATTGTTTATAAATATAAACAATACATAAAGATCTGAACGTTTAACACTAATCAACGTTGAACTGCTGTTCTTTATTTTCTTTTTCAGCTTGTTCTAAATTTTGTAACAAAGTCTTACCAATAATTGACCATACCTGGAAAATTCACATCTACATATATTTTATCTCCTAATGTCTAAGTTATAACAAATGACCTATCATTTGCTAATTCATTATTGTCGTGTTACTTTGCAGCAAGAAAGGAATATTTTTCTAAGCTTTATATCAAGTAGTCGTTCCTTTATAATTATTTTAATGACAAATATGACACGTATAAGTCTAACTTCTCAGTAGTAATCATCATCATCATCAACGACGTCGTCGTCGTTGTCCACATCGTCGTCGCAGTAGCAGCAAAAAGATCACCACAGTGGCAATTCCACTTCATATATAACATATATATGTTAGGCTAGTTAGTTACTATATAAACCCTGGCAGACCTATAATCTCAGGTAACGGACACCCCACAGAAAGGATATCAGAATATTTAGATCATTTTATGAGACCACATGTCCACAAGTTACCATCATATCTTCAAGACACGACAGATTATCTCATAAAAAGCAAAGCTAGTGAACCATTGCTGCCAGATACATTACTTGTTTCCTTAGACGTCACATCTTTGTACACCAACATACCGCACAACGAAGGGTTACAGGCATGTAGCGAAGCATGGGAAACAAGAACTGTAAACAATCCACCCACACACTTCTTAATCCAACTCCTGGAGCTTGTCCTAAAACTCAACAACTTTGAATTTAATGAAGAAAACTACCTACAAATCAATGGAACTGCAATGGGTACTAAAATGGCCCCTTCGTATGCTAACATTTTCATGGGAAAACTTGAGGGAAAGCTCTTAGCATCGGTTGAGCGTACACCATACCAGTGGGTACGCTTTATCGATGATATTGAAATGAAGTGGCAGTATGGAAGAGAAAGTCTGGATGACTTCATATCAAAGGCAAACAACTTCCATCCTTCAATAAAATTCACGGCAGAAATTTCCAATTCAAACCATGTTTTCCTGGACACAACAAACAGACTGGTGGAAAACAAATTACACACAGACATCTACTCGAAACCAACCGACAAACACCAGTATCTTCTCCCAACCAGCTGTCATCCAAAACACTGCATTAAGAACATTCCATATAGCCAGGCACTGAGGATACGCAGAATTTGCTCCGACGATGAAAGATTCCTAGAAAGGTCTGAAGAGCTGGCTAAACATTAATTTACCGAGGCTACGACAAAGACCTGATTGCGGAGGCAATCCAAAGGGCCAAACAAACAAACCGTGATGACCTACTCAGATATGGACAGAAAGAAAAGGTTGATAGGATACCATTTATTCTGACCTATCACCAAGACAATCCCAAAGTAGGTAAAATCATCGCAAACCACTGGCCAACCTTGCAATCATCAGACATACTAAACCTAATACTTCCGAACAAACCTGTAGTAGCTTACCGGAAACCAAAAATCCTAAAGGACATCCTAGTCAGGGCCAAGCTAACAACAATCGCTAGTCAAAACCAACCTAGTCAATCTGGACCCTGTGGCGATAAAAGATGCAAAACCTGTCAACATATGATAGAGACCAAGACATTCACTAGCACAGTGACTAAAGAAAAACTAAACATACATGGTCCAAACAAAACGTGCAAAACAGAGAATGTGATTTATCTCATCACATGTAAGATCTGTGGCCTTCAGTACGTGGGAGAAACTGAAAAGCTACACATAAGGATAAACCTTCATAGATCTGATTGGATGACAAAAAAGCTGTACAGAAGCCCGGTCGCAGAACACTTCTCCTCCCCTGGCTACACTTTCAGTGATATAATACTTATCGCTATTGCTAACAACCACAGCTGGAGTTCCGAAACCAGGAAGGAAAAGAATCATACTGGATACGCCGCCTTAGAACATTGAAACCAAGCGGTCTAAACCAAGAAGACTAGAAAATGAAAACTATGCACTAGTAGAATTTAACATTTTCTAAATCTTCTTATTATCCTTCAATTTTTACTATAAGAATAACCGGTATAGAATCAAATATCCGGGATATAATCTGCGTTACATATGTACACAAAGTAAAAATAGATGTCGCTTTGGCTTGTAGACTTTTAGGGAATTATACAACGTTTTCAGTTTCCGCAACTAGTCTATACAAGCTGGTTGTATTTATAGTGTTAGCACATGTGAAGACAGAAATGTAGAGGTTTACAAACACAACGTTTTTGTGTTTATTTGTTTGTCGTAACTATGTTTTGTATTTGCCTTTGAAAAAGACTCATTAAGAGTCGAAAGCGCTTAGGCTAGTTAGTTACTAGTTTCGTACTGTTCGTCGTCAGTTTATTGCATCTATTTTAATTAATCCCTGACAAACGTGATCCCTTGGTGGATCCAGTACGCTTGAGAGGGTTGTTATTCGCCATATGATTTGTATTCTTTATATATATATATATATATATATATATATATATATATATATATATATATATATATATATATATATATATATATATATATATATATATAACATATCAATAATATTCAAAGCTGTGTTTTCAAATTAAAACCATTTCATTATCATCATCACCACCATCCTCCTCCTCCTCTTCTTCTTCTTCTTCTTCTTCTTCTTCTTCTTCTTCTTTTTTTTTTGTCGTCGTTTTCTTCATATTTTCCCACTACCTTCCCAACCCCTAAGTTGGAATAACAAACTTTAAAATGTGTCAAGGTTACATAAGGTCTAGTATACATATATGTATTAAATGCGAAGGCTCCATAAAGGAACTTGAAGCAACAACAAGTAGACTTCAGTTAATAATAAGTAATTTCTACTTAGTTTTACGCACGCATCTTGCAAATTGAATTACTCAAATGACATGATGTTTGTTTTCTCGATCGGTCACAATACAATATCGTGTGCTTATTACACTCCATGACAAACGATTCACAATGTAGGCCATTTCAATTACAACCGTAATTTATTTTTATGATTAACTGTAAAAGTCGATGGTCTATAGAAAGTGCCTACGAATATCTGTTACATTATAATCTCTCTGTCTATGTATGTATGTATGTATGTATGTATGTATGTATGTATGTATGTATGTATGTATGTATGTATGTATGTATGTATGTATGTATGTATGTATGTATGTATGTATGCATGCATGCATGCATGTATGTATGTAAGTATGTGTGTATGTATGTATGTATGTATGTATGTATGTATGTATGTATGTATGTATGTATGTATGTATGTATTATGTACGTACGTACGTACGTACGTACGTACGTACGTATGTATGTATGTATGTATGTATGTATGTATGTATGTATGTATGTATGTATGCATGCATGCCAACCTACACACACACACACACACACACACATACATACATACATACATACATACATACATACATACATACATACATACATACATACATACATACATACATACATACATACATACATACATACATACAGAGAGAGAGAGAGAGAGAGAGAGAGAGAGAGAGAGAGAGAGAGAGAGAGAGAGATCATGTAGTTTGCTTTTACAACAAGTTTTTTACGATTCCCATTATCCCACTGCTTCTGAAAAATTCAATTAGAATATGCGATACCGAGATATTGACGTCATCAATAGAAGAAAGAGATTTTTTATTTTTTTTTACATATACATACTCTCTTTTTGTTTCAAGTGTGCCGGGTACACCATTCGTTTTTTGGAATTAACTATTATTGTTTAAGGATTTAAAACAAATATTCCAGGGAAGTAGTAAAATCCGTCGAAGCAGTCTGAAGGTAACAGTTTAAATTTGGTATTTAATCATAATTTTAGCAATATTAATAAAGATAATGCGAATTACATTGTCCATCTTTTTTTTGCGCCATCTAATTGAGGGATAACTGAGCAACCATACAACTTACAGAACATCGCTGGTTACATTAAATCTAAGATTAACTTTGGTTTTACTACATGTACATAATATAGTTGAAACAAAAAACACAGATACCCCACCCACCCATAACAACGTAATGTGTTAGTACTTTTAGCATAACTTGTTCAAATTACATGAGAAATAAATAAAATAAAAGAAAAACAGAATATAAAGAAATTAAAATATGTTGACATACATGGAGGTACAGTAAATGAATACTTAGACCTTACAGTACAGTAAATACATACCTAAAGGTCACATTACAGTAAACACATACCTAGAGGTCACAGTACTGTAAATACTTACCTAGAGGTCACAGTAAAGTAAATGCATGCTTAGAGCTTACAATGTAGCAATTGAATATCTAGAGATAACAGTACAGTAAATGCATACCTTGATGTAACAGTATATTAAAATCATTTGTGGAGGTGAAATTACAGTAAATGCATACCTAGGGGTGACAGTACAATAAATGCATACCTAGGGGTGACAGTACAATAAATGCACACCTGGAGGTGACAGTACAGTACATGCACTTGTGGAGGTGACAGTACAGTAAATGCATGCCTGGTAGTGACAGTACTGTAAATGCATATCTGGAGGTGAATGTATAGTAAATACATATCTAGAGGTGACAGTACAGCCAATGCATATCTAGAGGTAAGATAACAACAAATGCATTCCTAGAGGTGAGAGTACAGTAAATGCATACCTAGAGGTGACAGTACAGTAAATGCATACCAAGAAGTAACGTAACAGTAAATGCATTCCTAGAGGTGAGAGTACAGTAAATGCATACCAAGAGGTAACATAACAGTAAATGCATTCCTAGACGTGAGAGTACAGTAAAAGCATACCAAGAAGTAACGTAACAGTAAATGCATTCCTAGAGCTTGTGATTCGGTAAATGCATGCCTAGAGGATACAGGACACTAAATATATACATAGAGGTGTCTAAATAATTGCATTCATAGAGCTGGTAATTCGGTAAATGCATGCCTAGAAGTGACAGTACAGTAAATGCATTCCTAGTTCTGGGAAATCGGTAAATGCATGCCTAGAAGTGACAGTACAGTAAATGCATTCCTAGTTCTGGGAAATCGGTAAATGCATGCCTAGAAGTGTCAGTACAGTAAATGCATTCCTAGTTCTGGGAAATCGGTAAATGCATGCCTAGAAGTGACAGTACAGTAAATGCATTCCTAGTTCTGGGAAATCGGTAAATGCATGCCTAGAAGTGTCAGTACAGTAAATGCATTCCTAGTTCTGGGAAATCGGTAAATGCATGCCTAGAAGTGACAGTACAGTAAATGCATT
>JAEAOA010001046.1:495000-580000 GCA_016746295.1 Potamilus streckersoni | reverse complement strand
TCACCAGACAAATTAAAATTGCGTTCAGTATCGATTACATAATATCGCAATACAAATTAAAATTGCATTCAGTATCGATTATATAACAGCACATTACAAATTAAAATTACATTCAGTATCGATTATATATCAGCACATTACAAATCAAAATTACATTCAGTATCGATTATATATCAGCACATTACAAATTAAAATTACATTCAGTATCGATTATATAACAGCACAGTATAACTTAAAATTGCATTCATTGTCGATTATATAACATCACCAGACAAATTAAAATTGCGTTCAGTATCGATTACATAATATCAGAATACAAATTAAAATTGCATTCAGTATCGATTATATATCAGCACATTACAAATCAAAATTACATTCAGTATCGATTATATAACAGCACAGTAGAAATTAAAATTACATTCAGCATCGATTATATTACAACAGAGTACAAACTGAAATTGCCTTCAGTTTAGATTATATAACAGCATAGTAGAATTTAAAATTGCATTCAGTATCGATTATATAACAGCACATTACAAATTAAAATTACATTCAGTATCGATTATATAACAGCACAGTAGAAATTAAAATTACATTCAGCATCGATTATATTACAACAGAGTACAAACTGAAATTGCCTTCAGTTTAGATTATATAACAGCATAGTAGAATTTAAAATTGCATTCAGTATCGATTATATAACAGCACATTACAAATTAAAATTACATTCAGTATCGATTATATATCAGCACATTACAAATCAAAATTACATTCAGTATCGATTATATATCAGCACATTACAAATTAAAATTACATTCAGTATCGATTATATAACAGCACAGTATAACTTAAAATTGCATTCATTGTCGATTATATAACATCACCAGACAAATTAAAATTGCGTTCAGTATCGATTACATAATATCAGAATACAAATTAAAATTGCATTCAGTATCGATTATATATCAGCACATTACAAATCAAAATTACATTCAGTATCGATTATATAACAGCACAGTAGAAATTAAAATTGCATTAAGTATCGATTATATAACAGCACATTACAAATTAAAATTACATTCAGCATCGATTATATTACAACAGAGTACAAACTGAAATTGCCTTCAGTTTAGATTATATAACAGCATAGTAGAATTTAAAATTGCATTCAGTATCGATTATATAACAGTACAGTACAAATTAAAATTGCATTCAGTATCGATTCTATAACAGCACAGTACAAATTAAAATTGCATGATACTGATGATAACACAATAAACTCCATTCACTGAAGGCCATTGTGATCCTTAATAATCGATCACATGGTACACAGAAGACAACATTCAAAATATAAATTTTCAGGACAAATCAAAAGACAGTATTACATTGAACACTAAAAAATGATATTGCATATAAATGTGATCTTAGATAAAGCTACTAACACTTTACCATTATCGCAGTTTTTTTACTCTTCAAAAAATGACATTCAAACAATAAAACTAGTCTGGTTGTTGGACTCTTCACAGCATGCTATTATTAAACTTAAAGATTAATTAGTTTAACATTCAGCGATAGATCACGGCGAATAAATGTCAGTAAGAATGATAGAAAATATATTCACTAGTATAATAGCCTATCACATATTTAGTAGTTATAATTAGCTTAAAAATTGCATTTTTACCTCTTTATTGAAGATCTGATATTGGGTATGATCTTTAGACTGGTAGGTAAATCATTACATGCAGAATTTATGACTGACTTAGAAGCATAACTTCTGACAGCATGAATAATGAAGTCATATGTATCTTTGCTTGAACAGGTTGAATAGAAATTGCTCTTTTTTGATAGAAGAAAACCCAAACAAACAAAGCAATCCAATGCATATGAAGGAATATTCTATTGACAATTAAAAAGAACATGGTTTAGTTCTATACTACGATAGCGATGATTTCTATTTTCAGTCACATTACGCTTATCCATAATCTTCATCCTTGTATAAGATCTCCTGTAGAAAATTATTGTCTTAATGTGGGAGGTTCCCTTATTCTTTGTATAAAGAACAGACCCCCCAAACACATACACACAGGCACATATACACATATACACGCAAAGGCACACACGCACACATATGCACACCCACACATCAACACGCACTCACGCACGCACTCCTCCCCCGCACCCCCCAACAATTTTTTTATGGTATGGGTGTGCCTATAGGATCTAACATTAGGGATCTTCTAAACGTTGTTCGTGTCTTCTAAAACGATGTTTTCTGAAACTTGAAGAATAATTTCTATATTTAGTGAGCTAAGGCGAACAATTATCCGACAAGTTTCTTACATATAATTTAAAATCGTCACAAACGTTAATTCAATTTATCGCATAACTAACTTAATTTCTCCTCCCCAGCTCTCACTGCACATATGGGTGGGAAAACTATGTACATGTGATTTAGAATTTCGTGACGTGTGGACATTGGGTCATTAAAGCTAAATTGTTTGTAGTGTTTGTGTGTGTGAAACCATTTCCATTTTCAACGACTGTTGCCTCGAATGCATTGGAAATAGGAGGAAACATGGAATATCAAGCCAATGTGACACAGGTGTTTGGTTCGCCCGATAGGAGCCCATTAGCGTGTAGCAATATGTAAAAAGGACACTTAAGGACCTTTGCTAGTATATCTAAAAAGGAAAATAATTATCATTTCGTAGAATGTATAATAATGGCACTTAGTGCAATTAAGAACGATACAAAAATTGGTCAATAAGAGATTAACATGCTTTGATTTATTATAGGTTCTATCATGCTCTCATTGCCACGAAAAGATTAAGTTAAGCAATTTAAGAGCACATTTAAAGTTAAACAATTCCTAGTTTTTGCACGACGTATTACTTTCTCTTTATGCTAAATCATATTGAACAAACACAAATAACAAGGAAACGTAAACAAGTGCGGTCTATTATGGGCATATAAATAGGGTCATTGATGGTATAACTTGACAATTAGATAGGTAATTGAGTCATTGAAGGGATAACGTTAAAATTAGATATAGAAATGGGTATAGCGTCACAATATTGTCTATGGATTAAAGTTATATATTTTTTCTCAAATGTTTTAGATAATATGTGCCACATGAATCACTGCTTAATTAAAGATTGATAATAATGTTTAATTTTCTGTGTCATCGACAATACACACCATATACTGGCTACTGGCAAGCGATTCTGAAGTTGTATATCCTTGATAAGTTGACGTTAGTAATATACTAGTACATGATTATTTCCATCCTTAAAAGAGTTATACCGGCAAACAATAGCGATGAAAAGGACCCTGTCTAATAAATTTTATATATATATATATATAGATATATATATATATATATATATATATATATATATATATATATATATATATATATATATATATATATATATATATATATATACATATATATATATATATATATATATATATATATAGATATATATATATATATATATATATATATATATATATATATATATATATATATATATATATATATATATATCAGTAATTCGGATCAAGCTCATAGTCTTTTTCATACGCAGTAGTATTGTCTAGTTAAAGTGTATAACGTATATACATAGCATATTGCTTGCGATAATGTTTACCATTTATGTTCTGCAAATCACAGCAAATATTAGTAAATTATCTTTGTTTCTTACTTAAGTCATGGTTACCTCCCACTTAGGCAAAATAAAAAATTAATTAAGTAATCTGTGGGATTCGAAGGTGTGCTTGTTTGTTCAACTCAACATGCTTCGTCCAAGTTCGCATATAGTCTTGGATGTAGTTATAAGAAAATATACCAATCGGATACTTTGAAGATTCTCTTCAGGTGAAGTGCACTATATATATATATATATATATATATATATATATATATATATATATATATATATATATATATATATATACATATATATATATATATATATATATATATATATATATATATATATATATATATATATATATATGTATGTATGTATGTATATATATGTATATATATACATATATATACATACATACATACATACATACATACATACATACATACATACATACATACATACATACATACATACATACATACATACATACATACATACATACATACATACATACATACATAGATACATACATACATACATACATACATACATACATACATACATACATATGTTTCAACAGAAAAGGAAGACGATACTTCGATTGTGATTTTGTCTCGTTCAATCTCCTTATTGTGGCCGCCTGTGAAGAAATAAATGTTGAACATAGTTCTCAATTCTGGCGAGTTACATTTAAATGAGGATGTTTTGTCTATTTGACCCAAAATGCCGGGTATGTTCCAGTTTCATATTTACCTCTAGACCAAGCAATTAACAACACCGCAGATGTAATTTTATGTTAATAATGTTATCGATGTTTATTGACTGAAGTGAAATAGATACAAATGATACTTATCAATTTGAATCCACGTGCAGAATTCTCTAATTCACGGACTATCGTAAAATGAATGGGAATATTATTGTAAATAAGAAAGAATTAATATGATAAAGTATATGTCTAGTTTTATAGCTCCATTGGATATATGGTATAGAAATTTAGAATAGTAATATATTATGAAATACTTTGATTAATCATCAAAAATCCATTTTGGATTGAGAACATTTTTCATGGAAAATTTACTTTTATGAAACGTTTACATTTCTTTCTGATGACATAGGATATATACATTACCGGCGCGCAAAAGATAGTTTGATCGCGACTAAACTTTTGACAGCACAGAAAGACATTGCAAGCATAGAAAGACATTGCAAGAGCGAGCATTAGATCTTGTGTATATTGATTTTTCCTGCAGATATCATCATAACATCATTTTTTTAGACATCTATGCAAACCGTGAAAGTACGTATTACTTAGATACATAGTTTTTGGGATTTTTGACATTGAAATTGAATGCGATACACTGTTTGAATTACCAACCATGTTTTAAACATACTAAATAGAATTTCAGATCAACAAATGTCTAAAATGCAGATTGGAAGTTCAACGTATTTAAAAACAAATTACAGACAGAGCTGGAATTCTGTGGACTAAGCTAACAAATCATTTAACAAAATAAACAATTTTCATTTTTAATTCATAATGATAGCCTGGAAGTGTAAAGACTGTAACATCAGCAAACCCCTCATCCCTCAGAAAATACTCGTGATGCCATCTGACTTATCCGCCTTTACTTGCCCTACTGTTTTTTCCTTTGTCCGGTTATTTGCCTTACTGTCTTGTATTGTGTCCTGTCAGGCCCTTACTGATTTGTCTTGTGTCCCGTCACGCCTTTAATGCTTACGCTTACACTTGTGTCTTATCATTTTCGTTACGGTATTTGTCATGTTCCATGTCATTTGCATCACTGTTTTGAACTGTGTCCTGTCAGTACCATTAATGTACTGTCTCTTGACACGCTGTTAACCCTCCTTTGGCTCATGTTACATCTCGACATGTTTATAATTCCGATTTGTGCTTAATATATATATATATATATATATATATATATATATATATATATATATATATATATATATATATATATATATATATCTGTGTGTGCGTGCGTTGTGTGCGTGCGTGTGAATCTAATATGTGCTCCATTTTCGTTTGAAAGAGAGATCCTAAGTTCACTTTCAGAGATTGTCTCTTAAAGTTCTTTGCTTGCTTACATTTAAAGTTCTTTGCTATGAGATTAGTTTCTTATTTTAATTATCTATTACGCTTTTGTTTGTATTTTTGTAAATAAATAGAAAATAGCTTCTTGTTTGTGTGTTTTGGGTGGAAACAGCTTTTTTTTAGTGTATATTTTATTAGTATGTTAATCAATCCGACTCTGAAGAAAATTATGTTTTCTTACTAAGAGCTTAGTCATAATACAGCTAGATCGTTTCTGTCGGATCAGAAAATAGGGAGCACTTTTCAGAGATAATGATCTTCCGAGAGAGTAAAAGGTGTAAGGTGAAGATGTTTGCATTTTCAACATTCACAATGGATATCATGTTGATATACCTCTATGTTACTGTCATGTACTTTGGTTTAAGTTTCATTGAATATTGTACTTTTGGAAACTGTACATGATCTAAACACACAGCTACCCAAGGTGACTGTTCACAAATGCTCAAAACGCCAGTCTGAATTAGTATCAAGTATGTTATCTTAAGTAATTACTGAAATAGTAAAATTGTGCTAGACAAGACATACCAGTCTCTAAAAGTACAATGAATGAAATATAAAATGTAAAAAAAAATATCGGATCTGCTTTTCCAAATAATTAACCTCTGAAGTCCAGGAAGCGAAAATGAGCAAACGTTATCAAAAGCGTTATGTGAAGATTATTTCAACACTTTAGATCATGTAAATGCATAAATATGTTGTCACTCGCCTCTTTGTATGTAAAGAAAATCTTTTATGATCCTTTGACTAGCACAACTAAAATCAAGATTTAGGCTTGAAGATCATCCGTTACTTCAACTAAATACAATGTTTCAAAATTTAAATTTAATTTTATATGATTTCAGACTTACTGAAGCTGTTGGAGACAGCTGCATAACCAACTTAATGGAAATGACATTAAAGAAAGAAGAAAGTGTACAGGTGAGCAAACCTTGCACGAAGTACCATTGGTCAATTAAGACCTTGTGATAAACGATACCTTTCTTTGCATATTTATAAGGAGGTATAGCTGATTTGACTTCTAACTAGAATTAATTTGGTTCATAACTGAAATAATATAGTGCTCAGTTTTTATCTTTGCAAACGATAACAGAATATAATGAACTTGTACATTCATTTAATGAACACAGTACTAATATTTTCCAACTTTATTGAAATTTACCTTTATAAAGTTCTGTTGGTATACTTTAAAATGTTCATGAAATTTCCACATGGTCAGGTGACAGTGAACATTCCAGCTACAGTTTTATATTTATAGTTCAATTAGAGAAATTGGAGATCACATTGAAAGGAGAATAACTCCTACTGTACGTGCATGATAATCACTATTTTAATAAGAAACAAGTGATCCAAGTGACGGAAGATTAGATAAGTACTAAAATAATTTAAGGTTACCAAAAAGTCTATGAATTAGTGAATTGTTTCCTTATGAACATCAATAAGATATATATATATATATATATATATATATATATATATATATATATATATATATATATATATATATATATATATATATATATATATATATATATATATATATAATTGTTGTGTTCTGTTTCTCATTTAGATAAACATAGGCCAGTCGAGTGCTGTCAATGGAACACTTCCATTTGAAAGGATCTCTGAAGATCTAGAAGCTGACGAACATGGTAACACTAGCCGAATTAAATGGTATCATAACACGTTTAATCAAAAATACTCAATCTTTGTATTGTGGTTTGGCCATGGAGGTGGTAACCAAGTCCTTCAGACAGGTCTCAGGGTAATGTGACTGGGTGGGACACGATGCTACGCGTCTGCGGTATGATGCCCCAGCGATTTGACTCGAAAATTGTTAAATCTACGATATTAAATCGAAAACACACACAGACATACACACAGACACACATACACACTCTCTCTCACACATCAACGGACAAAAATTGAAGAACATTCTCATTGAAGATGAGGAAACCTTTTTATAATAATGTTGTGGAATTAAACTTGAGCGTTGATCAAAATTCGGAATGAGTCAATGATATTCACTACAAACTTCAGGAATTTCGGAATAGACTGGAAACCTGGTTTACTAGCAGACAGATAAATCAAACCCCAAGGTTTAAAAAGAAATCACAGAAGATTAAAATACGCAATACGGTGATGATCTTTGTAAAATGGAAAAAAGATTTTACTCTGCTAGTAGATTTAACCCAAGAAGTCAGTGAATACACGTATACCAATTACCGGATTTACAATTGTGCTTAGATGTGCTTAAGCAGAGGGCCCCTGCAGCCAGTGTGGGCGGGGCGCGGGGCGCGGGGCGCGGGACGGGAGGGGGCGGTGCTCGGCGGTGCGGTGCGGGGCGGTGCGGTGCGGTGCGGGGCGGGGCGGGGCGGGGCGGGGCATCTTCTTGGCAAAAAAAAAAATTATGATGAAAATTTAAAAAGTCTGTGGCTATTTTAACTACTACTAACTATCCTGAGTATATGTGCCTGACTATCTGTGTAGGCCTACCGGTCGAACCTCCTTCAGAGCCCAAGTCATGGGCTTCATAACTTAACTTTCACAGGGTCGCACTTGTACCTCTAACACGGAAAATACCCTATGACAAGACTGGTTTAATTCTAAATTTATTGAAGTTAATAAACTCTCTTCTGATCAAAGCAGAATTTGAACATAAACCGGTTTCCAAATTGACAGAAAATGTTCCGATCACAACGTTTTCACGCGGTAAAATATCTCGAAAAATTACAACTATTACGTTATGTAACATAAATCCGACGGTAAAAAATGTGTCAGTGTCTACTTGTAAAGTACTGTTTAATATAAAATAATACAAATATCTGTTCACAAACAAATTTTAGTCAATCTGAAATCCACTTATCTTTTCACATGAATACCAACCCATAAATTGTTTAGCAGTGAAACTGACACACTTTATGTGGAAACATAAAAAAGTTCTCATCGATGTATACGGCTCATCTAACCTGAGTTAGACTATTAATTGTGCATCATCCGCATCAGAGTAAACACAAATTATTTCTTCTTCTTTCTCTCTAAAATGTTTTTCATTAAAATAAAACCCATGTGAGAAGTAGAATATCAAACTGGTATTGACCTAATACTGAATATATATTACCTACCAAAGTATTTTATAACTGTGATAAATTTAATCGTTCTACAAGGACGACAATCGGCTACCCTTCTTTCTAAATGATAAACGATCTAAAGGCATTTTTTCTCTCATGCCTTGCTTAAATGCATGCAGTTTAGTTTATGTAAATTATTATTTAGCATATTTTATCATTTTATCAAATGATGACGAAAGTGCAAAAATAATAATGTGAAATTATTGTTAACAATTCATTCGGATTTGTCTGTATCTTCGATTTTTTTGCCTTCCTTGACCTCGTAAAGTCGTTTGTGTGATGTCTTGAATTCTATAACCTAAGTCAGTAACCTTGACTTATCTTGAACATCACCAATTTGTATCTCTGATTTTAATAGCCCTTCGTTCATACAATATTCCTGATTGCTAGTATGATAAGCAGATTGTATCTACGTTTTAAGAGTAATAATCTAATATTGATGCAATTTCTACGTCCTCGTGATTTGTGAGAAGTCTTTTATTCGAATTATTTTTTTTTTATAAATAGAATTATTCTAATTTGTGTTATAAGTTTTTGTATGCGAAAATATCATGTGAATTACACTGCTGATCCGATATTTGTATATTATTTTCTGTTTTATATTCATTTTCATATATACGTATTTCACACACACGTGCGCTCGCACACACACAGACAAATGAAATTAGCAAAGGCGTTGAATTTAATCCACAATAATTAAATTTTTCATTTACCCAAGGCATATTACAGCTTAGTTAAATGAGAGAATAATATTATATACAAGTTTTAATTACATTAGAATGTTATCACACACGTGATAATTGAAAAAGTAACACACAAACACACAAACACACACACAGACGCACACACAGAGACACACAAACACAGACACACACACGAACACACACATACACACACATACACACACAAACACACACACACACACACACACACACACACATATATATATATATATATATATATATATATATATATATATATATATATATATATATATATATATATATATATATATATATATATATATATATATATATATATATATATATATATATATGATCATGTGCACAAGAGACATAGGATGGTCTCAAGAATGCTGCCTCATTTTAAACGATAAAATTCATTCAAAGTAATCGATCTGTTCCTTTAGTTTTTATCGACAATTTTTTATATACAAATTATCATTAAGTCATATGAAATGTTTCTTTGTATCATTTACGATGACTAAATTTTTTTATAGCGGAATTCGGACCTTCCAAAGATTCTGTTAGTGAGGAAAAACAATCATTAATGAGTGACAAAGAAATGTCGTCACAGACGGATCCCGAATTGGTGAGCTTGACACATTTTTAAGAATGAATCTCTTATTATCGAGTGAAAATAATTAGAACTAAATTTGTCCACATTAAGTACCCAATACAGAAAATTAAGCTAGTTACATTAATGTTATCATTTATAGATATAGTCAAATCTGAGAAGAACATTGCCAACTAGTCTATGATGCTCTTAAGAATTTTTTCTTTAAAGCAAAAGCAACGTATATAGAATGACAATAAGATGACTTTGGCTTTGTGCTTTTGTGTGATTTTTATCAAGCAGATGGAATACGCAAGCATACTTTACATGTTGATTGCAATGCATATAGACACCACCTACACTTATATTGTTTAGTAAAGTTTGAATCATCCCCCTTTGTACGGGACACTAATGGAAAGACATTTACCAGCCTTTGTACATGCCTATGAACTTAGAAAAAAAATCAAAGCAAACACTGGCTATTAAATTATAAATTGCTCTATTATCAATAAAAGTGATTCTTTGTTCTACTTTTGTAAGGTGTTGAAAGACTTTTGTCGATACTGATATCAAATTATAGCTGAAATTAAACAAAACAAAATAAAATAAAATATAATAGATAATAACTAATGATAAAGACAGTTTCGTTTTATAAATTCTAAGTTTACTGACAAATAATTATAATATATCTCTCTTAGAATGCAATGAAAATTATAGGTCGTTGTGACGATTCTATATATTATTCGATTGTTCTCATTTCTAGCACAAGGATGGACGAAATGCTACGGAGCAATGCATGTATGACACAGAGAGGTTTAATGAACCAAAACTTACGTCAGACCCAAACTCACACCTACTTAAGCATAGAGAAGGATTTCTTGACAGAAGCTCCATTATAGGTCCCCTAAAACTACTTGCATGTGCCACAACTCAACCTGCCAAGGCAAGAGGTCAGGATTTCTGTAACAGGTAATGTGGCTTTAATATATACTAATTACAAAGATCTTTGTTTTTAAAAGATACAGTGAACATATTTTTTGTTTCATTTATGAAACAAGGTAAAATGATAAGTATATAACACAATTATATTTTTAAAATACATTCTTCCACAAAATAACTCGTTGTGACCGGAAATTCGAAGGAGCAACTTGCAGATAAAACTTGCTTTAAGAGGTAGTAAAACAACAGACATACAAACATTGATTCTTTTAATATCTCTGATTTTTAGAAAAAGGTTTTATAGAAGCTATTTGTGGATTGTATTTTGTTCCAATGCGAGTAGAAGATATGCATGCATAGATGAAACTTGAGACATTTGCAAAGATGTGAATAGATGATCGAAGAATTTACAATAATTATGAAAAACCTTTACATTTATTTTTAACGGCATTCGAACAGGTTGGCTCTTGTTCACTATCCTCGTCTTGTATTTTTTTCTCCTTCGAATTACTGGCACCTATTATACTGCCTATACCATCCCTTTACAAGTAATAGATTTTAAAAAGTGTTTTATGACTCAATTGAGTTACACAAATATTAAACGGATTAATATTAAAAAAACCAAAACATTTGTGAAAGCCAACGCTTATTACACATTTTAGATTTATGATCCCTACTTTGACTTGCTATTTTTGTACAAAAGTCACAAATTTTGAAACATTGTTTTATTACCCAGGTAAGTTTCTTTAAATATGACAGGTTTGGTTCCTGTTTGACAGTTACAGCTACTTTTTGACATAGTTATGGTTCCTTTCTTACTGAGAATTTATACCATGCATGCTGTGACACCAGTTGTATCAAAACATTTAAAAGTCATTTTATCCTTTTATTTTTTAGCTATTAGCGAAACGGTGGCAATATGGCAACATTCATAAATATTGCTTTACAATCATACATTTGCCTTGCTCTCAGACACTCTGTTTTAGTATCAGAAATTATTTAATGCTATTTAAGTTTTGTTTCATCAATTTTCAATGGTCTATCCACCAATATAACCAGATCACAATAGATTAGCCACCAACTCAACCAATCACAATTACAGATCCAACAACGCAGCCAATCACAACAGCTTATCCAGCATTTTAATCAAACATAATGACCTATCCACCAACTCAACCAATCATAATGGCTTATCCACCAACTCAACGTATCAAAAAGGCCTATCCACCAACTCAACCAATCACAATGACTGATCCAACAACTCAATCACAACGGTTCATTCACAAATTCATCTAATCATCAATCCACCCATTCCATCCACCATTTATACAATTTCTAGTATGACACACACATTACGCGTGTGTATATGTGTGTAATATTCGAACAGTTTTATATTTTGAAACACATTCACTAACTGAAATTGGCTAACCGTACACATTTACACCTTTCTCCGAAGATTTACATCCTCAAGCTATCCTTCATACATATGCAAATCGGTTCTCCTGATTCAATTTACATAAGTATGTATACATGCATAAATAGGTTAATCATTACATTTATAGCGACTATTAACAGAGATTGTAAAGCTGCGTTGTTTTTCCCCACTCCCTTCAGGTAGTGTTCATTAAAGCGATGCGCAATAACCGATATGCATGTACAAAATATGCACACCAAGTGCATGTTTGTGCATGTGCAAGTACACATAAGTATACATCAATAATGCATGCACATAAGAATCATTACTGATGAGTAAATCGATATTGGGTGTGCTTTTAAGACACATCAGCACAATCCAGGGATAATTTCATATTTGGGTGTATATACACATACTTTGATAACTAGATAAATGGGTCATTTTGGGATGTGGAGGGAGTGTTAATTAGATATTAGGGAGCTGTATAAATAGGTAATGAGTCCGTTAATTGGACGACAGGTCATCTTCTAGACCAAAGCTGAAATAAGCCCTGCGAAAATGTTCTCTGTATACAAGCTAAATTAACGGAGTGCAAGGACTTTCAAATTAATGCACTGAAAACAGTGGACTGAAAATAATGCGATGCACTTTTAGCATAGCTGAATAATCACAAGTTCCAGATGCCAATTCCATGCCAAACAACAACAAAATCTCGCTCAGAGTTTAAAAAATAACCTAGGCCATAAGATGTATTAGGGCCATACCAATTATGCCTTAATTCATTCAGTAAAATTCAACAGTTATGGAGAGAAATTGATATTCATAAATTACTTTAGAATCTTCTAAGACAAATAGTAAAAAAAAATTCGGACAGAAATCAAAGTATATATAAATTAATATAGATAGTTAAAAGTATGTATGTATGTATGTATGTATGTATGTATGTATGTATGTATGTATGTATGTATGTATGTATGTATGTATGTATGTATGTATGTATGTATGTATGTATGTATGTATGTATGTATGTATGTATGTATGTATGTATGTATGTATGTATATGTGTGTGTGTGTGTAGGTAGGTAGGTAGGTAGGTAGGTAGGTAGGTAGGTAGGTAGGTAGGTAGGTAGGTAGGTAGGCAGGCATGCATGCATGCATGCATGCATGCATGCATGCATGTATGTATGTATGTATGTATGTATGTATGTATGTATGTATGTATGTATGTATGTATGTATGTATGTATGTATGTATGTATGTATGTATGTACTTCTTTCTGATGATGTTTTTGCAAGAGGTTTAAAGAATTTTGAATAATATGAAAAAAAGTTATTCGACACTTTTTTAATCAATTATATATGCATGGTATATGATCCGCTTGTAAATTTCATAGTTTCAGAATTCCGATGTTGAAGAGGCAACAAAATATTACATATTTCAGTGAACTTCGAAGAATGAATGTAACGTAAGTTTAAACATTTACTGAATATATGCTTGTTTGCTTTGATTTATTTACAGCTTGTCACATCTTATGTTGAATGCTCTAGAAGTTTTGCCAACATTACTCAAATTTACAAAAAACCCAAAATAATATAATTTTTAATTTTTTTTTAAATTTATAACTTTTTAATTAAATTTTATAATTTTTTAAAATTTTCCTTTTTAAAAGTACCAAATCTCCTGACACTTATACTTGTTCCAATTTTGTTCTTCCTGAAAGGATATATGTTGAGGTCGGATTGTGATCACTATCTTTCATGCAAATTTGATGTAAACGAATTTTAAATAAAATCTAGTTGTGTTGTTACAGTTTGAGGGGGTGGGTGGTCCTTCACATTAAAGGCGTTTTATGTCGTCTTTTGTCACTTACCTTACTGTCAATGTTTGAGAACCGTAACCAGTATGCATAGTTAAAAAGCAATTCGACGAGCAAGTCTGTCACGTGACTCTTGCCAACCTGCACATCACTACCGGAATACCCAACAACAAGCTGAGGCAATATTTCGACAGTCCTTTACTGAAACTATTATTATACATGCCAGCTTGACATGCCCGTTTTATTAGGTTTGACGGAAAACAATAATAAAATTAACGAAATAAGTGCTTGGTTTTTGCTTCGTATTTTTTAAAAAATATATTTTTTTTCTTTGGTGATTTACACTCATATGCATATGATCATTTCATTATGAGCTTTAATATTTCGTAAAAAGCTACTTCAGAATCGATGTATTATGACTGAATTTTCAAATATTCTTTTGTGATGAAACAATTGATCTCGCTTTGTTGGTGCTTTTTTGATAGAAATATATGCTTTAAGTGTAATGTGTATAGTTAAATTGTTTGCGTCGAATCGCTCAGATTTTACCCTTTAAAACTACCATTCCTTTTCATACTATGAAGACGTGCATACAAGAGCTTGCAGAGGTATGCTAAAACATCCCAAGGACCACAACTGATGGTAAAACCGTCACGTACCCAAAAAGGGCTTACACACCTTTGTAAAAATGTGTGTAACTCCTCAAAAAATCTTACATTTATTAGTAAACACTTAGACTCCTCTATATAGGTGCACAGTCTAACGCTAACGCACGATTCCTTTCTCTATAAATGGTTACACTAATGTCTCAAAATTTACACTAATATGTTAATGCTTGCACCAATAAGTGAATGTTTACTCGTCTCTGAATGCGTTTTCACCTAATGTATAAAATATGACACTGTTATGTACATCTTTATTTTTGTAACTTCTGTTACATGATTTTATTTAACATATGTAATGTTTATTCATGATTGTAAATTGAATATCTTTAATTAGAGTTTGCCTGCATGTCCTGAGTTTGAAAAGCGCGACAATTACATAGAATCTTCTAAAAGATGTTTCCATATGTGTTGCCAAAAATTAATAAATGTCTCAACAATATGACTTAATGGCAATTTTGAATTAATTTCTCATTGGCTTTTGGGGTTTCGACGCTGTTAGATGAATTCATTACATCCAATTAGTTTGGCTGGGTCACATGATTATGCACATTCTAATCACAAATTATAGTAAGATCCATCACGTGGGATATATTGTGAAGATAGTCAAAGTAGAAAGTCTTTATATGCAAAGAACATGACAATCAGAGTCATTCCGATTTTGCAGTCATCCTCATTACTTGAGTTCTTGTTTTAAGTCTTCAGACGTGTACTATACTCTACTTAAATAATACTCTAGATGATAACTATTTGTACGGACTGTTAAATGGAAATAAAAAAGTTCTCATTATTTTGACTATAATACTATTTTGAAGCTGTTGCGAATTATTTAGATGAATTCTGGACAATGCCCTCTTGACATCGTCACGATTCTTGGCGCAGCAACACATTTACGGCTTTGTAATTTAAACAGAAATTTTCATTCATTTAGGATTTTCATAGACACTATAAGGATTATTGGATTCGTTTTATAATAATGTATTTTCCTTTCAGATTTTCATTTTTATCTTTTGTTTTAAAGTTTTTGTTAAGTTTTACAAAACTTGTTGGTTTTGCTTCTTTCTGCTACTTAGTATGTGACCATATAATAAAATTAGCAATTATATGTTAAAGATTACAAAAAATATGTTATCTATAACAGTTACTCTAACACATAATATCTTATATTCCGCAGTAAAAGTTACACAAATATGTAAAAGCTTACACTAGTACGTTAAAGCTTAAAAGTAACACTAAGTGACACTAAAATTTTGTACTCGTATAGAAGAGTACATTACTTTGTAAAAGTAACCGCACCGGTGGCCTAGTGGTTAGAGCGTCCGCCTCGGATTCGGGAGGTCGTGGGTTCGATCCGCGGTCGAGTCATACCAAAGACTTACAAAAAGGTACTAACAGCTGCCTCGCTTGACGCTCAGCATTAAGAGGTTAGTGTTAGGACTGGTCGACCTGGTGTCAGGATAATGTGACTGGTTGGGACATCATGCTACATGTCTGCGGCATGATGCCCTAGTGCTAGACATCACTATAAAGTGCCACACTGCAGACATCGTAGCGATATGAGTGAAAAATTGTTAAAGATACGTTACAAATCTAAATCACACACACACTCACACTTTGTAAAAGTTACGCTGATATGTAAAAGCTTATTCTATTATGTAAAACGTGCACTTGTCAGTAAAGTTTCACTAATAAGTTTAACCCCATTTCACAGCGCTACTGGTGGAAGAACAATTTGGGAAAACCATGGTGAGAACATTCGACTCACGGGAAAATATTTGCAAACTTTTTCCGAGGCTCGAACCCACGTGGTGAGATGGTGGTAATCAGTAAAGGCTAGAGGTTTTCATTGACATTTAATTGACTGTAGAGCTTTGATAGTTGTTAGTGCTCGCTTATTAATGGGTCAAACTCTAAAGGTTACTTGATTGACCATATCGGTCTAAACATTTCCATTGGGTCTGCTCTAAGGATCATTAGGCATGAAAAGCATGCAGTGACAAAGTAAACATTTCTTGCTTGATAAAATAATTAGGTTGGTTCTTTCTACTTGACCAATCGTAGCTCATTCTATACAAACCATTTCTGGGACCAATAAATCAACTAAACGGTAAACATACTTGACCTTTAAATACTGTAATGCAAATCTTTTGCATTTTTTTGTCAGAAGAATGCAGCACAATTTATGCCTGAAATATAATTTCGTTGTGAATGTCGCTTTGATTTTACCCCTCGACACATATTTTTGAGGTACCAATACTGAGAACCATTTCAGAGCTACGAGCGTCCTTCTAGACCACCTTATAATTATAACGTGTACGGTTAACATATGAACCGGCAGTGGAAGAAATCCGAATGTCAACCAAGGTATTTTTTTTAAAGCAAAAGACACCAAAGAGCCATCTTATGTCTAATCGCGCAACTAATACTTCCAGGTTACCTGTCCAAAAATACAGATGATTAATGTTCATAGAATCGTTCGTTATTATTAATTTATACACATTTGTAAGCAAATATTTAAAAGATTTTCACAAGTATTTGCGACAAAGAGACGGAATTAAACATATTTACACATGTTTATTTAATAATTCCTCGATATTTGAGCGCAATGATACTTCTGGAAACAATTTCGAAAAGTATTTTTTTTTTTAAAAGTGTTTTTATAATGAATAAGTAAATTATAGAATCAATAAGTCTATCCAGGTTTTCGTTTGCGCATTCCAACCAAACTCCATACAAAAATGAAACAATTTTAAAATAAAGTGATAATTGTTATTTACAATACACATACATGTTGGAATATGTAGTTACATAAAATTCGGTGTCATTTGTAACATTGTTATTTGCTACAATCAGCATTCATTTTATGCCATAAAAGGTTTTAATTGAATTGATTTGACAACTGATCACCGGGGTCTTTCGAAAGGCAACCATCCCGTCAAGTAACCTAAAGCATCCGCCTACACCGATCATTTTCATTTTGCCTCTGTTCTCGTGGATTTGTGTATTTGAATCTGCCAATATAGGTATGTAAGAAAGCGTGCAAAATAAGCATCACGTGGGTCGGTGGTTCTTATCGTGGATTTCCTGGGTTATTCTTCCACCACTTATAAGGGCCGCTATGCATATTATGTGCTGAAGGTAGCGTTGAACACAAAAACTACATATCATAGACCTTTACCAGTGCTGTGAATAACAATGGCAAAACCGTTGTTAAATATCCGTCTATTCATAAATGAATTTTCTGCGTGTTGTCGTCGGCAAGTGGTTTTCATCATTAGTACTGTATATATATATATATATATATATATATATATATATATATATATATATGTATATATATATATATATATATATATATATATATATATATATATATATATATATATATATATATATATATATATATATATATATATATATATATATATATATATATATATATATATATATATATATATAATTGTCCGTGCGAATTAACCTATACATATTTATACGCTATAAGATCATATGTAACAACCACTATATTAGAATTTCTTGATTTTACATAAAACCATTGATCGTTAAGAGGCCTTCTTTGTTTATGATTTTGAATAAAATTCTTAATCGTTAAGAGGCTTTCTTTCTTTATGATTTTACATTAAATCCTTCATGATTAAAATGCATTCTTATTTATTATCTGAAATGCGATGTAAAGTCTTTATCGTTCTGCATGCTTTCACAAGTTCTCAAGTGCTCAATATTATTGATAATAAATTTAAGCTTTTATGCAGAGTTTTCAATATTAGTATCAATGCTTTTCAGAATTTGTCAAGCTGTTTATAACAGAATGGGTAAAAGCATGCGGGAATTGAATCTAGATAAAGGAGACTTTTTGCAGGTCAGTGCATACGTTTAAGGCTTCTTGCTTTTTCTCATCCGTTTTTGTCATACTATTTTCTCAGTGAAAAACTTTGCATTGTTCGTATGTTGATACTTTGAAGAAAACGGGGACCTTTTTGCGCTGGGGAAAAGTAGAAACACAAAAATATAGTTATAATATCTCCCCATTTTGAACAAAACATTGCATATACAGAGGCTTATCACCACCTTTTGTTTTGCACTGACCCGGAACGGGGGGGGGGACGAAGATGTGGTCGGCCTTAAAATGATAAAGTCAGTACCCAACGCTTCGGACAATTTACATATATGCTTCAAATAATACCAACCACAGAACACAATCTTTGAGTAATTATTACACCCTTCACCTCGGTGGCCACTTCGTAGGAGAGAGAGAGAGAGAGAGAGAGAGAGAGAGAGAGAGAGAGAGAGAGAGAGAGAGAGAGAGAGAGAGAGAGAGAGAGAGAGAGGTGTTTAAGTGGATAAGGTTTTCGTCAGCATATATATATATATATATATATATATATATATATATATATATATATATAAATATCAAAGATCGTTCATACATTATCAACATTTTGTTATAATGATATTCTTTTCAACCTATTATATATATGAAAAGAATATCATTATAACAAAATGTTGATAATGTAAGAACGATCTTTGATATTAATCAATACAAAACATAAATTATTCTCCGTTGCAAAGCAACAAACAGTAGTCGCCATGGAGACAAATTTTTATCCCAGGTAGATAACACCATAGTTTGGCAGTACGTGGACAGAACTTCTTTTGGTCAAATATTATTTTATTTTCTTCTTCGAAGAGAGTGGAGAGAAAAATGGTAGTTGATAATTGAGAGAACGTGAGAAGTTGCGATCTTTGATCGGCAGTGAATTTTGATAGGATGATATGTAACGTAAGTTGCGAATAACGCGTCAAAATCGTACGTCTCTTGGAATGCATTCATGGCAGTTAACAATTATGTATCCATCCTATCCAAAACATAACCAGCAAAATGCTGAAAAAGTGTCCCCAATACGGCAACAAGATGATGTCTTGTCAGGAAGAGAGATTTGAGCAGCCAATCTGAACAAGATACAGCAAGATTTAGCAATGATAATAAAGTAACGATTCGTCTGTGTCAAGCCAATTGGCGAATGGCAAAGGATGAGAGCGCTAAAGCATTAGAGAAAATAAGCACCTATCTCCAGAGTGCAATAAAGTAGGGATCAATTCAAGCCACTCCACCAAACATTAAGAGCTGTTGTCAGTCAGAAAATTATTGAGTGTGCTTGCTATTCGAACCCTAGAATACAAAGGTTATTATTGTAAAGTCTGATGATAAAACGATAAAATCATGACAATTAACGCAATGGAGGTGTTCTCAAGCTGACTCAAAGATTGGCCTAAAGGTCCATATGTAATGTTGTTCTGGGCTCAACGAGTCAATGAAACTCGATGAGTCGATGACACGCTATGTTGCTGAAATTTTGCGAGGTCTGTCTCGGCACGTATTAGCCTCTGTTCCGGAAGGGATGACGGCTATATAAAGGGGAATGATTGTCTCCCTTGAACGCGATTTGCGCCTCCAAGTATTACTAGACTAGTTTGAACTTCGAGGTCGTAAAGGCCGATGAGGAAAATCGTTGCTTGAAGTGGAACAACCATGAAGGCATTTAATTTATCTTGTAATCTTAGTAGCTCCTAACGAAATGCTAGATACTCTTTCCTTCAGCGGTTTTCCAGAGACTAACATCATACTAAAATAAATATTTGCAAGATTGTGGATGACACTTGTACATGACGCCGTCAAATTAGATGCCTATGGAAAAGCAAAGGAGGGACACAATACAAAAGCACAGCGCTTGAGAGGGATATGGAACAAGGAGTTCTTGTCTAGAGAAAGATATTGAGAAAGAGAGGTATAAAAACTCAGGAAAGACATGTAGCGCCTTGCTGGGATGATTAAATGACATTAGAAATAAGAAAAATGAATCCTAACTAGATGGAATGTGAGTTACTGGATTTGGTTGTTTTTCGTGAGAAGAGGCATATCACACGAGCATACTCAGAACACAAGGTTACCAATTGGAATGTTCCTAAGAAGAAAAATTTCAGCTAGTTCTAAGACTAAAGACGTTAACATTATATAGAAATGTTGTGTAAATTTAAGCCCACAGACTTAAGTTGAACTTACTCGTTTCAAGAATGATTGCATCATAGACGCTGTAGCATTAGTCATGATAGCGTCCTATAGACAACCAAGGTCCAGGATGGTTAAGACTGACAGACGGAAAGATGTTTTGCAAAACGATGTTGGCTTGTTCGGCATTGATGGCAGTGGAGTGGCACTGGTATATGAAGTAGTAGTAACAGTTTTAACAAACAATGGTACAATTGCACCTTACTTTCTGATGGAGAAAAATATGTATTTCTGAATTTAGAAAACACAGTTTGTATTTGGAGATAATAATGAAAAGATGCAAATGACGGAAGGCTTAAATAATTCTAATGCAAGAAAACGGTAGTATAGCTAACTTCGAATTTAATGATTCTTTCTGAACGTTTATAGCCAAATTCCGTATTTGAGACAGCTTCCACTTTACCGTGTGATTGAACCGTCGAATATGTTTTTGTGTATAACACAAACACTGGTCAGAAGGTCCGTGCAAGAAACATGTACCAAAAATGTTCCTTGGAGGTTTGTGTATTTGATTGGCAAGCCAGTCTACATTTACAAAAGCACCGTAGTCAAAGATTTTTAGCAAATTAATATAAACATGCCGGAGAGGAACGGTCGGACGAAAAAGGCTGAATCTGTTTCAAAACACCTTTCAACTCCATTATTGCGGCCACATATTGCCTTTTACACTCAACGTTGTAGGGTGAACAAGAGCTAATACAATGTGATTGCAAACTATACGCTAATGTCGATGATAATTGATATGATATTAAGTTAGCTCTGCATGTGATAAACACGCGAGGCGCCAAACCCATCCAACAGAAACCTGGAAGAATTTTGACGACCTTCCAAGCTGAATAAAGGTCAAGAAAAATACTTGTGAAAAAGAAGTGGTTCACAAGATCTTTGTCAGGACCATGGGCTAACCTTGGAATTCCCGTAAGCTTTGGAATTCAAGTAAGTCTTTAAATTTCCGTAAGTACGAAATTTGGAACTACGAGAGTTTGCTTTGATTATAGGCAATTTAATAGTGTTGTTTAAAGGGACTAATTAATTCTCTTCAGGGCTCTTCATGGACTCTATATACCATTTTAAGAGTCGATATTAGCATGTAGAAGTGAAAAAGGGAGATAAGCAAAATAGCGCATTCGTCGAAGATTCGACACATTTCAGACGATTCCCTTGTGACGCATCAAAAAACAACAACAACAAAAAAAAACTGATGCTGACCAAGTGAGCGGTGTTACAATAAAACTTTGTCTAATCTACTTGGACGACATAATATTATTCATTCGAACAACACCATAACCGATACAGCCCGCGTTTGGACAACGTATTATTGAGACTAAAGACATGAAACTGTCATTTGTTTGCAGGAAGAGTCCGTTGCTACTAGTAATAATTTGCTGAAAATGGAATAGAGACGATGAACCCAGTCCAAATCTGTAGTGTGAAAAACAGGTCTGTCATATTTAACGTCACTGAACCGCTCTGGTGGCCTAGTGGTTAGAGCGTCCGCCTCGGACGCAGGAGGTCGTGGGTTCGATCCCCAATCGAGTCATACCAAAGACTTACAAAAATGGTACTAACAGCTGCCTCACTTGATGCTTAACATTAAGTGGTTAGAGTTGGCGTAACGGAGGTGTTGGACGTTATCTATATTGCATGAAGTACCACTTGATTAAAAGGAGATTTACTAACTTTTTCCTTTAGATTTACAGAGATGATACGCCATTTTCTGACGGGATAAAGTTCTGCTTGAATGTAGTGCGATGTAAGAGACGCGAAGATCTAATCTGATTTGATCATAATTCAACCAATCTAACATTATTGATCTACAGTTTATATCTAAGACCCTTATCTACAACCTTGACCCTTATCTACAACCTTGATTCTTATCTACAACCTCGATCCTTATCTACAACCTTGACCCTTATCTACAACCTTTACGTGCTATTCAAGTATGGCAGCCACTGAAGTACATAAAATTAAATACAATAAAATCAAATCAAAATTACTTTTAAAAGCAACTATTCTGGTATTAAAAAATGTAAATTGGTGAATTATAAAACGTGCTTAAAGTGCTTAATTAAGTAATGCAGTAGTCTCGTTCATCACTATATGCTGCTATACTGCAGATAACGTATCGATATGGCTGAAACATTGTTAAAGCTATGTTAAAAAATACAGAACACACACACACACACAAACATACACGCAAACACACACATACTCTTTTCATAAAATCTGTATTGTTTAATAACCGACGCTACATAAATCTCTATGGTATCAGGCACATTATTACATTTTATGTCCTTGGTATATGATGACGTATGTTCGGGTGATACCAATGACCTCATTGGCCCTGTTCTACATCTCTGTAAGCAAAGAATTTAGTTTGTTTCGTGACATTCCTTGACATATCGTAAAAATCTTTACATCTTGCTCTAAGGCAATGCAGTAGAAATGATCACATAAAATACAAACTGAATTTAATGTCTTAAACTATGCAAATTTTAGAAGAAGCAAACATAATTAAATATTATTGATTAAACTGAATCAATGTTTGTCAGTCAAGAGTATTGTTATATGCTATTTTTTTTCTCCGTTAACATTACATTGTCAGAATCGTTCAGTATTTCCTGATATTGTACATCTTCATACCGCACTCACGCGCAAGACACGTGCCCAACAGCATATTACGAACTACTTTGCAATCAAATAATGAAAACTTGTGTGGTAGAGGGCGTATTTATCATGAGTGGTTAAGAGATCTAAAGTTGGATGATGGGTTTGAATTTGAACTTGAGACCACACAGCGAGGCCAAAGTACTCATGTTCTCATGTTAATCTAATCTTGCAATTCGATAAATTGTAAGTCTGCTTTAACTAATGAAAGAGGCACAGTTTGTCTGGTTTGCTGCAATATATCACACTACGTTTTAAATACATTATTCATATGATCAAATTTTTTGCACATACGCAATTAGTTCTGACTGACTTTGTGATGCAATTAGTGTAATATTCGGATAGAGAAAAGCAAATAAAGGAATGACTAATACCAATGATAATAACTGATTAGATCTTTACTAGACTGGATCGCAGTAGGACTCGAAATTTCACGCGGGATTTGGTGGTTGAATGACCATATGTTGTATTCGCTGCCAAGTAGTGGCAAAATATTGTCAATATTATACAGAAACAGGAAACCGAAAAGGAAGCTGATATTATTTATTATTAGCTGAGAAGTACGCTGAAAATGAGCAATGCCATAATAACTCATTTTGCGACATGTGAGTTAAGCTTGCTATCCTAAAAAATGGACGACGTTTCCAGCACATTTGCCTTACTATTTGAAAGATTAACCTGTTATGTTCATTTAGATGAAATAATGTTAAAATGGATTTAACATATAGCAGTATAGGTACTCTTAATATCTGTAGCATATGCAAATTTGGGATTTCATTTACATTAAAGAAGACAGCACTGTTTTATCTAAATGAACCTATTTTTAAGGTATTGGAGTCCGATGGTGACTGGTGGAAGCTGAAGAATCACAAGGGAGAAGTTGGTCATGCTCCATACATAATTCTTCAGGTAGTTTATGGTCCGGGTATGGAGCACAAACCAAAAGGTTATTTCAGCAGAAGAAAACATGTTATAGTCATTGTCATTTCTGTCGCTATTATTGCATTCATCGTCATTATTGGAGTGCTGCAGATCAAGAGGCGCCCTATTGTGTGATAAAAATGACGTTTCTTATTCTAAATTATAGGACATCGTATTGTAGGAGAAGTAATGTCGAATAACGGGATAACGTCAAACGGAGATGATATAGGAAATGGCGTAACAACAGCAACTACAAGAACAAAATAATGATAATAGCAACAATTGTATTAATACTTATTATTATTATTATTATTATTATTATTATTATTATTATTATTATTATTATTATTATTATTATTATTATTATCCAACAAATTATAAACTATGTTGATATTACGATTCAACTGTTAACCTTGAATTTTAAAGCAGCTTTGACTGTTAAAATGTATGTACAATCTTTCAAATTGTAATATCAAAAGTGTTCTTATCACAAAGTATAGCTCTACAGTCTCCCTTTATCCAAGTCTGATTTCTACAAACCGAAGCCTTACGATGACTTTGGTTACTTTGCCATAATTTTATATGTGAAAAATTTATATATATATATATCATGAATGAGATTGGAAGATACTAAATAAATACGAATTAATCACTTCATTGTGAAAAGAATGAATTTTATTCATAAGTTTGCAAATTATAATAAACGTGCTGTTCTTGGTGATCCAAAACAAAACTTCTTTTTCCCAGCAAACACGTTGGTTTTTTATTGCAATTATACATTGAATCGTGTTTATCATAAAAAGCAATTGTCTTTAAATGATGACTGTATTGCTAATCATGACTAATTGGCTAACAATGATATTAACTACTTGCTAATTAGTGTTTAAGCTATATACTCTTTAATTAATACAGTCGTTTGTAGTGTCATTTGCATCAGTAATCGCCATATATATATATATATATATATATATATATATATATATATATATATATATATATATATATATATATATATATATATATATATATATATATATATATATATTACGTACTGCATGCTGAACGATATGAATATTAACTTTATTTCGCAAACAATAGATTGCGAAGTTTGATTAGAATTGAACTAGAAAAATTTTTATTAAGTACAGAAATTTAAATTTATCATATTTTAAAGAATGAATTTATATTGAATAATGATTTTCTAACGTTATTTCTCATATGCATTTTTTCTCGAGATTAAAAACCACAGGATATCAATGAGAAAAGAAAGCGGTAGAAGTTACTGATAGAATGGAATATATGAGCATATCATATGAAACGGAGATGTAGTGCATTGTCTTTCAATGTATCTGCTTCACCAAACCACGTAGTTCATATATTGTAAATACCAACTTTAGTGAGAACGAAAAAAGTGTGTAGTGCTACAAATATCTTTACTCATAACAAATCGTGAATGATCTACAGCTTGTAAATATTCGATTTTGCATAAACATGCAATTATGATATATCATCCTAAGCCTATTTGCAACAGAGAGAGAGAGAGAGAGAGAGAGAGAGAGAGAGAGAGAGAGAGAGAGAGAGAGAGAGAGAGAGAGAGAGAGAGAGAGAGAGAGAGAGAGAGAGAGAGAGAGAGAGAGAGAATTCCATCACGTACGATACATTATAATATTATACGGTGTGGGCTTTAAATTGTCATGCATGTCCTGATGTGCGAACGCGATATTAGTGAAAGATCTGTAAGCCTATTTGCAACACAGAGAGAGAGAGAGAGAGAGAGAGAGAGAGAGAGAGAGAGAGAGAGAGAGAGAGAGAGAGAGAGAGAGAGAGAGAGAGAGAGAGAGAGAGAGAGAGAGAGAGAGAGAGAGAGAGAGAGAGAACTAAAGCTTTTTTTCTTTTCTTAAACTATTGCACTTAACCATTTATATTTTTTTATTTTAAAACCATTTTTGATATAAGATACAACCTTTCGACAGTAGCCGTAGATGGAATGAAGAGGAAGTTAGCTGAATAAAGAATAACTGCATTTGATGAATCAAATTTGTATTGTCTAAAATAATTAGGGGAGGTTCTTGCTTTCATTTTCACATTTTTAACACTGTCCCACTGTACGGGACGTCGCTATATTTGTAAGCTCTTCACCTGCAAAAGTAATAATATGCTGTTAGTCCATAACGATTGATCTGCAGGTGTTGACTGTTTTGTAAGAGACTAGTCAGTTTGGTATATAGTTTTAACTTTGAACTGATTTTGAATATAATTATGTCATTTTTGAAAAATCAATTTCTCAACAGTATATTAGGCTATCTTGATAGAATGAGGGGTCTTTGTTGTTGTTGGACTTAACGCCATTTTTCAGCACACGATAGGCTATTCATGGCAGCGAGTATTAATGGTGGAGGAAGAAACCGGGAAATCACCGGAAAGAACCACCGACCCACGAGAAACTACTGGCAAGCTTTCTCACATATCCACATTCGCCGAATCCTAGACTCGAACCACGCGGACAGAGGTAAGATGGCAGTGATCCGTAACGGACAGAGCTTTAGACCACTCTGCCACTCGAGGAGTCTGCGTAATGGTTCCGTACTAGTTATCAATCTGATGTAAAAAGCAGTATGTTTCCATGAACTGTCAAACCATATGAACTGGATTATTCTTTATCTCCTTGGTCCAAATTTCTGTTTTGTTAGTTATTCTAGTCAATGCAGTTTAATTTAGTTTCGCTGACTTATGCAATTGTTATTTTCAACAAGCGCCGTCCTTTCTAGTCATAATTATTATGGATAATCGGTACATTGAGTTTAGTGATGTCATGAAGGCCACTCCTGCTTGTGCAGACGATTAATACAAAATTTAAAAAATTTAACTGAACATTTTTTACAGCTATTTACTAGATTTTGACAAAAGCTTGGTATATTCTAACCTTTGCTTTGTGTATTCATGGAAAGTAAGTGTACAGATTATTGGTCGTTTTTCTTTAAAAGAGGTAAATTTGAGAAAATGCAAATTGTAGACAGAATAGAGAGAACGGACATCACATCCTGTCGTTATGAGAAATGCTTTTCGTATGAAAGGTTACCATTAAGGCAGTTTGCAATGTAATTAGACTGTATTTAGTTGCAAAGAGGAATTTAGAACTTAGTGGAACCTAAAGACAGGCTGCACTGCATCTTTACTGAGGGTGTGTCCTAGATACGTCAATCTCCATTAGATTGTATATGGTTACCAAGAAGGATTTATAATATAGTGACATGTGTGGAGCAAGGTTTTGTTTGTTTTTGTGAATCATCTGTATTACAATAACCAAGTACAACGTTTATAAAATTCAGGACTATGTATGTTGGTTATATTTTATGTTATATTATTTTTATGTTGGTTAAAATGGCATAATGTGACGTAGAAAACATAATATTAATATCAAGGTTCATAACACCCGAAAAATGCTTTTGTATTCACTCAAACATTTGATGCGGTTTGACAATATTTGTAAAGACAGTTGTATTTATTCATCATATTCGATTTATTATTTTAAAAAATGTATTGTAAATATGAGAACGGTGCTTCGTATTTCAGGATTTAATATATTATGAATTAAATAGTATGCTTATACGGCCGTAGCTTGAAAATGAATTGCACACTATGCAGATAACACAATAAGGTGAAAATAAATTACACACTATGCATATACGACCGTAGCGTGAATATGGATTACACACTATGCATGAACGGCTGTAGGTTGAAAATGAGCTATACACTCCGCATGAACGGACGTCGAAAATGGATTACACACTATGCATTAAATAACTTGAAAATGAATTTCACGCTATAAGATAAGAAGATAAGAATTCTTTATTTCAGACTGCATAGTCCATACATCTAAATTTAAATATGGATATAGAGTAAAACATTGTAAACATAAAAGAACATATATATATATATACATACACATACATACACACATACATATACATACATACACACATACATATACATACATATACATATACACATACACATACACATACACACACACATATATATATATATATATATATATATATATATATATATATATATATATATATATATATATATATATATATATATACATATATATATATATATATATATATATATATATATATATATATATATATATATACACATATATGCTTGCATGGCCTTAGCTTTAAAATGGATTAACATTATGCATGAAAAAAGTTGAAAATGAATTATACTCTGTGTCGTAACAGCCGTAGTGGAATAATGTGTAATCGATATTCCAGACTGATGACTTTATGAATCCTGCCAAATATAAAGTACAGTTTTTAAGTGAATGTCATTGAATGGTAAAACATTAAGCAGAAAATTGGTGTAGGTAATGCTGTGCATACTGCAGATTGGTTTTAAAGAAAATCTATATTTATTACTATATAAATGTAATTTGTACGTGCAACGACGTATCTTGCATGTAGTTACAATAAGTTACTATTTTATTAGTTGTTTTTATATGATCCAACAACATTCAAAGCGGCACATTGATTATTACTTATATATATATATATATATATATATATATATATATATATATATATATATATATATATATATATATATTCGTTAAGAAGAAATAAAATTGATAAATTAAGTACATGACTTGATATCTATTCTCGGAAAAAAAAAACAATAAACAGAGGTATAAAACCATAAATATATTACGATTATTGTATTTTATTAAAGCTGCCAGAAGCCAAATATCACTGAAACGGTCGTGTTCCTAAAAGAAACGATTATAATATTGTCTTTGTCCACATTCATATCGAAAGAGCATCATCAACGTTATATGCCATGCATCTAATTAATTGTAATTTATATCACATTATGCTAAGAAAGTCAATAACATAGCACGCAGTATACCGGTGTATGTAAGAAGTGTAATACACTATTGTAAGAAAGTAAATAAAAGAGCAATGCTGTATACCGTAGCATGTGTAAGGTTCATTGCGCTGCATGTATACAGTAGTGTATATAGTAGATCACACAATACTAAGTCAAAATTACAGTATGCTACACATTGGATTACAGACTTTCTATAAACATATTATAAAATAAACAAACTTTATGTATAAATGTCGTCCTTGATAAGTGTGCAAAGTGTTTCATTTATTAATACTGTATGTATTTCTGGCTGGCGAAACTAAAGCGTAGATCTCTGGTGGTAGGATTTCTGACTTAAAGCGTAGGTTTCTGGTGGTAGGATTGATGACTTAGAGATAGGTCTCTGGTTGTAGGATTCATGAACTAGAGCTTATGTCTCTAGAGCGTAGGTCTCTGGTTGTGGGATTCATGAATTAAAGCGTAGGTCTATGGTTTCAGGATTCAGGAATTAAAGCGTAGGTCTATGGTTGTAGGATTCATGAATTAAAGCGTAGGTCTATGGTTGTAGGATTCATGAACTAGAGCTTATGTCTCTAGAGCGTAGGTCTCCGGTTGTAGTATACATGAATTAGAGCGTAGGTCTCTGGTTGTAGGATTCATGAATTAAAGCGTAGGTCTATGGTTGTAGGATTCATAAATTAAAGTGTAGATCTATGGTTGTAGGATTCATGAATTAAAGCGTAGGTCTATGGTTGTAGGATTCATAAATTAAAGCGTAGGTCTATAGTTGTAGGATTCATGAACTAGAGCTTATGTCTCTAGAGCGTAGGTCTCCGGTTGTAGTATACATGAATTAGAGCGTAGGTCTCTGGTTGTAGGACTCATGAATTAGAGTGTAGGTCTATGGTTGTAGAATTCATAAATGTGAGCGTAGGTCTCTGGTTGTAGGATTCTTAAATGAGAGCGTAGGTCTCTGGTTGTAGGTTTCCTAAATGAGAGCGTAGGTCTCTGTTTGTAGGTTTCCTAAATGAGAGCGTAGGTCTCTAGTTGTAGGTTTCCTAAATAAGAACGTAGTCCTCTGGTGATATTATGCAGGAACTATAGAAATATATTCAAATGGATAAGCAAAGAAAATGAGAAGCCTTTTTTAAAAAATAATTTGGTCAAATTAAAATTGTTATTTGACAAGATACTACTACTACTATTACTACTACTAATAATAATCTTCGAACCAAGTAAAGACTACATAGACCGTTATTACGCATTTGTATATTATTTCTTCTTTCAAGTTCGTATTTTGACTGCTCAGATGGATTATGTGGTTAGAGCTTCCGCATCGGATGTGGAAGATCGGGGTTGCAGTCTTACTAAAACCTTATAAAATGGTTCTAGCAGCTGTCTCGTTTGGGGGCTCAGCATTATTAGGTTAGGAATAATGTTAAGACTGGTCGGCCAGGTGTCAGGAGAACGTGACTGGTTGGTACATGATGCGACATGTATGCAGCATGATGCTCCTGTACAATATATTACTAAGAACTGTCACACTGCAGACAAAGTAGCAATATGAGGGAAAAATTGTTAAAGCTACGATACCCCGCCCCAATCATTCGTGTTACTTATCAATACGTGTTTTTAATTCGTAGATCGGTATTTAGTGCCAAGTACGGCTAGCATAACCAAGCCACCTAATATATGGAGGTAGTCCTCAAACAACTAAACACCTATACGTAAGATAATCTTAATTTATCACCTTCTTGAGAATAACCAGAGGCAATCATTTCACGAAAATAATTCAAGGTACTTGAATGTTATGATATCTACTACTGGTAAGTGGTTATTTATTCTGTTCAAGTAATATCTTTCCAATACTAACTTCCCGTTATCAAACAAACGATCACAAAAATCCAAAGTAGACGTTACAAACGGTGATGTAAATATATATAGCACATCCCCTAGGTCTATTACTTTACCTACCCTTCGAGAAGCACTTGAACAGAGTTATGACAAATAACAAAATTGATTTGATCACTCAGAATCAGCCATCAACCCAATTTGTTATTTCTAAACAACATTAGAAGACAATAATAAAGATAATGTCTCTACAAATACTGATAACTATATTTTAAGGACAGTCACATCAAATAAAAAAGCTACAACTAACTTCTCAATAATCGGATTACGTATTATATGGAGGTAAAATCAGGAATAAAGCGAGGAGAATAGGGACGCAAACAGTAACAAACCAAAACTCCTGGCTTAGAAGAGAAGTAGAGAAAACCATTTGGCTGAGGAAAGAGATGACTGAGAATTGTATTATTCGGGTATGTCAATACTTCAAAGGTAACAAACTCATCCTCGGTTGAGAAAGACGTTTCGATTCCTTTAACGTAGGTCATGGATATATTATCCAATTAAGAAAATATCATGCACAAATATGAATTATACTTAGGAAATAACCCATTTATCAGTGAAAGATTTATAGCCTTATAGTAACAATAGCTAATAATTCTTTCTCAATCCAAAAATGGGGCAATTTTAATCACAACCAGTTACAACAACTTGGTTTACACGTATTAGATTTACGTAAAAGTGTTTTAACTCAAACAATCAAGCCCGGCCATAAAATGGCAGTGATTGATAATAATAGCTACACTATCCTTAATACCATAATAAAAGTCCACAATACGTTGGAATATGTGGTCAAAAGACCATGACCATCAGACCCGGATGTACATTACTGCAACTTTAATTAATTTAATCTAGGATATTTAGATCTCTAAAATTAATAATCATAAGGTGGTAAATTCCAGTACCATCATACAGATCCACCTTCCCACAAAGCAATGCAAACTTTCGTTTAGCTCTATTAAAGCAAACTTGTCTCAAAAATGTTTGCTAAAACCCAAAACATCCCATAAATTATAGAATATATGAGGTGGTTACAAGTCTAAAGCCATCTAGGATGCGAAGGTCATAATGAATTCAAAACTCAATATATCTAAACAAAGAATTATGTTTAAAAATTAGCAAACACACCTACCCATATTTATATTTTTCTTGTTCTAACAAAACAACGTAATCAGTACAGAAAGTTTGCTCTTCCGAATTCCGACAAGACTGTTTTAAGTTTTGGAATATCTAGGGATATAAGTTTGCCCAAGGATCACAGAGTGACTGCAGGTGACTTCGGTGCCGCTCTCTTGCCTACTGTTCCTCCTTGTCTCAGCCGGACATAATAATTGATTAACGTACGGTGCTCAAATAAACGCGTACGAGAGAGAGAGAGAGAGAGAGAGAGAGAGAGAGAGAGAGAGAGAGAGAGAGAGAGAGAGAGAGAGAGAGAGAGAGAGAGAGAGAGAGAGAGAGAGAGAGAGAGAGAGAGAGAGAGAGAGAGAGATAGAGAGAGAGAGAGAGAGAGAGAGAGAGAGAGAGAGAGAGAGAGAGAGAGAGAGAGAGAGAGAGAGAGAGAGAGAGAGAGAGAGAGAGAGAGAGAGAGAGAGAGAGAGAGAGAGAGAGAGAGAGAGAGAGAGAGAGAGAGAGAGAGAGAGAGAGAGAGAGAGAGAGAGAGAGAGAGAGAGAGAGAGAGAGAGAGAGAGAGAGAGAGAGAGAGAGAGAGAGAGAGAGAGAGAGAGAGAGAGAGAGAGAGAGAGAGAGATGCTCGAATTCCATCACGTACGATACATTATAATATTATTCGGTGTGGGCTTTAAATTGCCATGCATGTCCTAATGTGCGAACGCGATATTAGTGAAAGATCTGTGAGTCAGTCAGAAAACTATAACTGATTTCTAGGCAGGTATGCAATATATTTCGAAAAGCAAAAAGTAACAACAGCTTTTCAACAAGAGGCCAACAAAGGCTCGCACTTTAAGGCCATGCCAAACTCTCAGGGAGAGAGATAGCACTTTTAAAAGGGAAAGAACTCTCCCGACACTACATGTTGCTCAGAACATCAGAGCTCCAGAATAAATTTCATCATGTACTTCGTCGTCATCTGACCATGTTAGCTGATGCTTCATCCTAATATCTACTGCACAACTGATGTGCTGCAGAGACATTAAACGTATCTTACATTGAAACTATTACAATTTAAAATCACGTGATCTTATAACTAGCTCCAAAAATAAAATCTTAAGCCAAAGCATGCTACACAAATGGTAATACTCAGTTTTATAACTGCACCTAAAAGCACACAAACCATTTTGAAATGTGCGTAAATCTTGCCTAAAACAGCAAACATTCAATATCTGGACATTTCTTTATATAAAATCTTTAAATGAATTATCATGGAACTTTTCTCTGTACGAAAGCGTTTTATGATTATCATTTCCCGTGGTGTATCGGCTAACATAATTATGTTAAGAAAATAGAGGTCGTGAAACTTGAGAAGAGACTTTTATTGTTTCAAATATCTCAAGATCAGAGCATATTTTCCAGAATAATGTTAGCATAGTTCAAAGACAATTCTGATAAGACGTAGGGATTTTTTTCATTTTTCCCATGTCTTATCTGGTAATAGAACTCTGTCAGTCCTTTCAGTGATTGAACATCGAAAAGAGAATTCTTCCAGTTCCAAATATCTTGAAATAGGTAGCATAATTCTGTCAAGCCTTTCCACTAAGTGCAACACGAAATGACAATGCTTCTTTTCGTAACAAGTATCTTGTAACTGATAGCATAATTCTGTCAATCCTTTCTACTAAGGTGGCACTCTACAGTTTCGTAATTAGCATAGGGTTAAAATTGTTAAAGAAAACGAGTTTCCCCGGGTTTCCACACTAGTTATACTCGCTATTTAAAAGCGACTTTGTACATATTAGGTATTGTTGAAAGAACCTTTAATACCCTTTTTTTTTGATGTATGATTGATGGGTGTAATATGGGTTAGAAAGTATACAGCTTGGCCTTACTCCAGATGTGCACCTTTCAAAAAAGTGCTAACTCTACTTGCTCGTTTTCACTTCTCGAACTTCGGAGGTAAATTGTAAAAAAAGAGACGATAACTTTTTCTTACATTTAATGTATTTGGTAAATCATTCATTGCACTTTTCAAAGCTGATATTTTCTAGTTTGGCAAATTTCATTTTCCATATTTTAATAGCTGCCAATAATAGTGTTATTTAGATACATTCAGGTTGATTTTTGGAGCACAAGGGAGCAGTCAATTTAGTTAGCAGTGTCCTAAGATCATTTAAAATTTCCAAGTGTACAATATCCAAAGAAATTTCAGCCACATTACATGAAAGTAGTATATAGGTATGCCAACATTCTCTCAACTATGCATGTTTAAAATGCAAACAACTTCATCTTACATTCATCACTCTCTCAAAGGTACATAATAACTGGTGAACGCCACCATAAAGAGTGTATAGGTATTATTATTGTATGATTTAATTTTTATTGTATGGCTGAAATATTTATGTCGCAAGCATCAAAACAGTGCGTTATAATAATTGTCCTGTATTTCTCCCCCTCAGAACAGCATTTAGTAGAGTCAGAGTCCCAAACAGGTACAGCCCCACCTCCTTATGATAAAAAGTGAACTATTTTAAAAATGCGCATTGCATTTTGTCAACAGAGCAACCAGGGTTAAGCTGAGAGACAGGAACATGAAACTATCCATAATTTTTCCTGAGATGTCAGCAATAAATTGTACAGTTAGAAAAGGGATATAACAGGTGAGGTTCATAAAGGTCAAAGGTCAAAGTGTAAAATATTAACTAATTCTTTGATATGGAAAAAAGCAAATTTGCTATGTTATTATGTATTTTTTAATTTCATTGCAAATAATTGAAAAGAAACATTTTCACTATGTATTTCACTTAATGCAACAGTTTTCAATTTAGGTTGACTTTATTCCTATATTCTAACACCTCTAATTTCCAAATAATGAAGGTCACTACTCACCCAAACATGCCTCATGGCAAATTATGTATGCTAGAGCAAACATAAGCATAATTAGCTTATTTTCATGAATACAATCAATGTTAAGGTATCATTTTACTCAGAACATCATACATAATACTATGAAAATAAGAAACATAATTGCATAAATGTTTAAATTTGTTTGTAAGGTGGCGCTCTACAGTTTCGTATTAGGCATAGTGTTAGAATTATAAAGAAAAAGAGTTTCCCCGGGTTTCCTCACTAGTTATACTGGCTAAAAGAGACTTTGTATATTTTAAGTATTGTTAAAATATCTAAAACAAACCCCCTGTAATTTCATTTATTTTGATGTATGATTGCTGGGTGTAATATGGGTTAGAGAGTATACAGATTGGCCTTACTCCAGATGTGCACCATTCAAAAAAGTGCTAACTCTACTTGCTCGTTTTCACTTCTCGAAATTCAGAGGTAAATTGTAAAAAAAGAGACAATAACTTTTTTTACGTTTTATTTATTTGTTAATTCATTCATTGCACTTTTAGAAGCTGGTATTTTCTAGTTTGGCAAAAACCATATTTTAATATTTTAAATAAATAAAGAAGTCTACATTATAATCCAACAAGTCATTGTCCCACAAAGACCTCCTAAACACTGTGAAAAATCTGAAGTGGCATGGTCATGTCGCAAGATCATCTTGAACAGCAGAAGCAATCCTGCCTTCGTAAGAAAAGCAGATAGAGAAAGAGATAGGCATACAGCAATAAAATGCTGATAGTATAAGTAGTAGATGAAAAGGCTGATTCTGGCGCAAAAGTTATCCCCATCCTCAAAACAAATACAAATTACTTCTCTTAAGACCTTAAAACACCAAAGTTTTTTCACCTACACAAAAACTAAAGGCTGATTCTAGCGCAGATATAATTGTATAAGGTAATTACCTCTCTTAGTAGATGAAAAGGCTGATAATTGTATAAGGTAATTACCTCTCTCAGTAGATGAAAAGGCTGATAATTGTACCAGAACGGTGCAGGTCAGTTCACAAGTAAGTGATATTATATCTCATCACCAATGATTAATGTTTCAACTGATGATATTAAAAATACTTCATTATCGTGGTAATAGAGACTAAACTTTACTTTACCGCTCACATGACGACGGGACTCAAACAAATCTTTCATTTCTAGTTTGTTTAGAGGATATTTTTTGTCGATAAAATATACTTTTGACCGATCAAGATCAATTGTAAGTTTAGTATATTTTTGTTGACTAATCGGATCATGAAAGTTTTTTAATTCCACTAACATCTTTTGATACAATTGTTCGATATAATTGAAATACACACTGTTATCAGATCTGATGAGCGAAAGTTTTAACTTGTCATGTGTTCCATTAAAACATATACCTGATGTTTCATTATTAAATTCAACTGTCAATTGTTTACCGTCCATCATTAGATATTTAATGTTACTATTATAGCTATTTGTTATTGTCAAATTTTCAAACATTATTTTATAAGTTTAGATAAAATTTTAGTTTGCAAAGATAATGTCAAGGATAGATCTATCATCATGACAATACCCAAGGGCAAATGTATCTACCCCATTTTCACAATAGCGTTTATCATCAAAATTACTCAATCCACGTTTGATAATGACATCTGTTTCAAGCTTATGATGATTTGTCCGTATAGCCATTGATCTTATAAAACTAGCACCACCACGAGCGCCGAGCGCATACTTGTAGTCATCAAATTTCATAAACTTTTTAACAAAATCACGAGGCAGACCTTTTGCTTTTTTTGTTATTTTATTATTGTCTAACAATACGGCATACATTTTGCTGCGTAATCCGATAAAGTATTTGATAGCGCTCGAGTTCATTTCATCTTTGAACTTACCAATAACCTTTTTGTTTGTGTCGTCATGAAATTTACTGTCACGTGGGTAATCAGAAAGATCAAATAAATATCTATAAGCATGTATATCCTGATAGACGTCCTCACATTCGATTTCATATACGAGCGAATCAGTATCAGTAAATAATAATCTACTGGCCGGCCATTGATTTTTAACAAAATTATAATGAAAATCATACATCAACCACTTCGATAAATCTAACACAGCAGCTCCAACATAGATCGGCTTGTTAAGTTTTAGATTTGTCTTTCGTCGCTGTACTGCGACAAGATTCTCATTAAAAATTTTCATGCTCACAAAATCATCGTCTGACACAAGTTTGTTTCTGCGATTGACATCATTAACTATTTCAATATTTACGCGTTTCCTAATATTCTCCATCGTCTTACCAAAAACGGAATTGTTCATCAGTTTGAAAAAGTTTTTCTCAAAATCAGTTTTAGCTACAGCTCTTCTTGAAGTGTTTGAATTAATGTAACCTCTCATCCACGGCGACTGATTAAATTTTAGTACACGATGAACTTTTCTCAACACAAGACCAGCATCGACTGCTTGTTTTAAAACTTTGTAATGCAAAACATAATTACGTTTATGAAGCAAATTTGGTACTAGTTTTTTGACCATAGAATTTTGTCTTGGTGATGCTGACGCCTGTTGTTCTTCAGATAACAAACTATAATCTATTATCATTGATTCTGCGCAGAAAGGGTAATCGTTATGTAATCTGTGTAGTGAAATAGGATAATCGAGATCAACTTCAACGAAATAGGAAACATCGTCGGGTATCTTTTTTTCTGTCTCCGATAGAAATTGATCCGCCGTGATCCAATGAAATCCACCAAAAGGCATTGGTTCTGCCATCGAATACCCGTACAAGTTATTACAATCTAGATAAACTATATACTTCGAAGGAAGGTCAGGATTATACTCTTTCAAATATTTGTTGTTTGCTTCAGCATATTTCTTCGTTATCACACTAATACCGCCTCGGATACCTTTCTCAATAAAATTGAACATATCAACATCAGTCAGTAATTCCAACCTTACCTTACTAAACTTTAATAGAGCATCCCATGACAGTCCGGGGGCAGAATAATACCAACACGGATCTAGTCCGTAATTATTATAACTCACTTCACGAAAACTTTCAAAAACATCTGCTAGTAATAACACGTCAGTTTTCAAGTACAAATCATGATAATCACCAAACACCTTGCAATCAAATCTATTCCAGATATCTTGTGCGTATTTGTAATCGTCATCGGTGATATTTTCATTTTTGAGTTGCGAGTAAAATTTCTCTTTGTCAGGTAAAGATGTTTCATCAAATTTACTCCAATCGTCGAGATACTCGTATGGAAATACTCCTTTTTTGGTCAGTAAATTAAATTTGTCTCCAAAACAGTCTCTTAGGTTATCAAACTTACTACCGGCGCAAACAGCGCTGTTTACTAGCTCATCTAACGATGCTGCCATAAACTGCAGGCTGTCAATGAAACGCAACTTACCTAGCGTAACTGACATATACTTTTCAAAATTATTTGGGATGCATTTGATGACGCTATCGAGTTTTAGACGAGATTTTATATCAGGATCACCAAAAGCTTCTACTATAATATGGCTATCATATCCTCGAAAGTTGTGAAGAATAACTGGAATAAAATCTGGAGCATGAAATTTCAAATTACAATGATCATGAGCCGCTCCACGATACTGTCCGGTCAAATGACAATGGTCATGTACTTTTTTGTTGTCAGGGTCAAAAGCTTTTTCACAAATATGACAAATTTCCGCTTGCTCGTGATCGGATTTTTGTTGTGGTGTTAGTTTAATCATTGGAGTTACTCTTTTCAAACAATCAAATATGTTATCAACTTCGTTAATCAACTGCTTGAGAAGCCAGACAGCTGGATTTTTACCTCGATATAATTTGATTGGTTTAGATAATCTCGAATCAGCATAACAAACTATCTTGTAAGCTACTCCACACGGAACATGATTTTGAACTTTTCTTGTACTCGATTGGTTAGGATCATTTTCTACACCAAGTACAGGTTGAAGTAGGCATTCGAAATCGGCGTACACAACGAAAGGAATTTTTAATTTGTGATTATAATTGACAAAATACAATAAACTATCTTTTTTAGATGGCATTGTTATTCGTTGTACGTCACTACAGTACTGCAAATGCTTTTGTAATGTTTCATTGTCTGTACAACCGTGCAAGCAGCGATAACAAAAGAACTTTTTCTTGTTATTTTTATTGTACTGTTTACCAACTAGTCCATTGAAGTTTTTGATCCAAACGTAATGATTTTTATAAAACAGTAAGTTTATAGTCGATTGTGAAGCTTTTTCTGAAATATATCTGGGATAGACGTTTTCTTTTTCATCTAGTCCGAAAACGTTAATCGAAACATTATTTTGCTTTTCAAACTTTGGTATTTGATTTTCTGCCACTGGAAAGTTGATATCCTTAAAATTTAATTTTGATACGTGACTAATATACTTCTCAACACGACCAGCGTCTTTTTCTACTGGAAATAGCGCAGAAAGAACAGCCCATTGAAAACATTTGTCATCAACGTTTTTCACGTTGATGCAGCATTTTTTATTTTTTATTTTTGGTGGCAGGTCGATATACCCAGCGCTATTAGGGCCGCTGCCGCGTAATGCGTTATATTTCATTGTGTGAAACAAAATTTCTTTGATTATTTCAAACTACCAACCTGAACCAGATTCGGTAAATTCTTCTATTTTTTTCCAAATTTCTTGGTGTATTTCATTAGATAGTGACAAAAGATCACTACCAAGTAAAACACGTCTAGATTTTGCGTCGATGTAAGGGTCTGTAGTTTCCGTTTTAGTAGATTCTTCCGTCACAAGTAGTTTTGAAAATATAACACGATATTGCACTAACAATCTTAAACCCTTGTGTTTTTCAAGCTCACGTTTTACAGTCGTCTGTAGCAGATGAAAGAGATTTGTTTCAGAAAAATTTACTAAAACGTTTTGATTATCAAACTGATAACTATTATCAAAACCTGCAAAAGCAGTCGCTATTTTAACAGTTTCTCCAATAAGTCTCTTCTTGGCTATATCACGCAATTTCAACATCGCTATACTATAGTCTAATATCTAATTGATAATTTACCGCACACTGCGCATGCGCTAGAAAAACAATTAGAGATAAAAAAAATCACCTATAATATAATGACATTAAATCTGACAAGCGCAAGTGAGCAAGAGGTATATCATGTTTTTCCGAAGTACAATCTGTACGCTGGAAATGCACTTGGTTCGGTTATTAATATCATTACTGGAATATCTGTTGGTAAAGCAACGCCAGTGGGTTATACGATTAGTGTAAAGGGAGATAATACTGAAAGAATTACGATGTTTAGAAAAGATTTTATTTACACATTATTTTGCGATGACATTCCAGAGGGGAAACGAGTATATCATTATAACGGTAAAGTCACTGATGATAATATTGAAAATTTATCCTTACAAGACGAGTTTCAGCCGCATCCAGTCTTTGATTTATACGAGGCTAACGATAGCGGTATTATAAGAAACAGAAAAACGAAAAAAGTTCTTAGTACTATTAGCAATATGGGATATATCAGGGTAACTGTTAGAGGAACATCGACAGATCGAGTTTGTTATACTGGTCATAGGTTTGTTTACGAGGTGTTCAACGGATCTATACCCAATGGTCTGGTTATTAATCATATCAATAATGTAAAAACAGACAATCGATTGGAAAATCTGGAGCTAGTGACCCAACAGGAAAATGTGAGTAAAGGACAAAATAGTAATGGTATTAATTTTAGATGCCCCATAAAACCTGTTATTTCGTTAAACCTTGAAACGGATGAGGAGATCAAATTCAAATCAATTACAGCTGCGGCGAAATATTATAATATAAATCCCAGAGCAGTAAAATTTGTAGCTGATGGAGCAACAAAATCAGCTTTTTCAAACAAATATGATGCTAGTATTATTTTTTAGATATGATGATTAATAATATTTTGTAATTCGGTTTTAGTCGAACAATGATGAGCAAATGCTATAATATCATCGCAATCAAATTTTAGCGTCGTTACTGCACTTTCATTAATTTTATTTTTTTCTGCTTCTGTTAGTAATATTTTATGAGAATCACCTTGCATTACAATAACGTCAACGGAATATGAACTATAACCTGACAAGCATTTTCTTACCGCTTCGGTCAGTTCGTGGTAGTTTATTATATTAACTTTTTGGTGATATTTGACCTTGTCAGTCATCTTATAACAACAAATTAGATAAAAAGTATATTATAATATGGATATGATGAAACGACTCGTTCAACTATACGAAGAAGATACTAGCGACAAAGTCGCCAGCGATATCAGCGGTAAGGTCTCCACAATCTCTAATGATATGATAGACAAATCTGTTGGTTATAACGAAGATGATATTTTATATAACAACGAGTCTGATGATGGTGAAATAGTCACCGTCGTTAACAGATCTAATTATAGCAGACCAACCACTGGAAAATATAATGTCAAGTATCACATTGCTAAAAAAATTATAAAATTTAATTTTACCGTTACCGAACAGCAGGTATTTTTGCAGTTAATCAGACATTTTTTAAACATCAAAATTCCAGACCGACAGAAAAATATCAAATTCGATTTCATATTTGTCAAGATTTTTAATCTAATGACGATCTCTGACGATCGCAGACAATATCTAATATCATTATGTAAACCAGTAAAATGCAAATCTATCAAACGAAAGTATGAGGAAATTTATAATAGCATTATTTCGCAGTCGATAAAATCGACCGGGTTGGAATCCAGCTGTTAAATTTATCGCTATACCCACGCCATTTGACTAAACTTTTATCTCCTTTTTTCCTAATCACTTTTTCGATAACGAAGACATCTTGTTCAGTTTTTTGTAGTTCTTGTTCGTAAAAACTACCTACTATAGGCTCCCCTGCCAGATCTTTTAACGCGTACGTTACAGGTACTGTTAAGAGTACCTTATCAACAACAAATACTTCTTCGCTCCAGTTTGGAGTAAATCCTTTTTCAAATATCTTTTTAGTCAAAGAGATTCTAACTTTATCACCGACCTTAAATTTATGTCTGCGGTACATGTTTTCGTTTGCTAATATTGGATTTTTGATAGCGTCATTGGGTGACATTTTGATGGTTCGATGTTTCGTGTTATTATATTCGCCTACGATTTGAGAAAGGTCATCGATGTACCTGTTGGTGTTTTTAGCTGTCATATGTTTGTGTAATTTTTCGTTTAGCGTGCGATTAAATCTCTCGACAACAACGCTTTTGCCTTCGTTTCCTGTAACGTATTTTTTAATATTATTTTGTTCTAGAAACTGTTCAAACTTTTTGTTAAAAAACTCGGCTCCATGATCAGTCCAGATTTTGTTTGGTTTTCTTTCGGTACTCGTTATTATTTGTTTTAACGCATCAGTGATTGACGTTCCTGTTTTATCTGAAACTGGCACACTAAAAGCGTATTTGCTGAAAACATCTATAACGTTAAACAAATACTTCTTTGGAGCACCATCAGCGCCAACGTTAAACTGAGCCAGATTGGATACATCTACCAAATCTATTGCCCAGATATCATCTACAGCGTTTGCAACAACTTTGCGTCTCGGAAACTTTTTTTTTTAGGTCTGTGTAGTTCGACTGCAAGATCATCGTATAATTCTTTTCCCCGATCGCGAGGCGATTGACGAGACTCTCCGAGTCCAAGTTTATATTTAGCTCCTATCATTCCCTGAACAAATCTTCTATCAAAACGTTCTCGTAGATTTGTTGGCTCCATATCATGTAATTCGTCTAACATTACTTTATCACAATCTGCTTATAAGTTTTCATGATCACGATAACAGATATCATGACGCATTGCTATTGCATCCACTTGATTATAAGGCTCTTGTCCTGGCAATGGATTGTCGTTTTCATCTAGTTGTTGATCTAGCGGATTCCACGGACCTGTATACCGATGACCTGGCAAAGTCCAACCGCCTTTTGGTTTTGGTAATTTACCAATTAGTTTATGTATATCTATACCTAACCCTATTATTTCTCTGTTGTTACAATGTTGACAGTACGTAATGATTTTATCTTGTTCTTTGCAAAGATCTTTGTCACAATCACAATTGCATTTCATTTTATTTTATTTTGTTTCATAAGATTAATCGTCGATCAAGATAACTCTATCAACGCTAGATCCTACTTGTTTTTTCAAAAACACTTTTCTTTCTTCCACAGATTGCACAAATACTTTTTAACATCGTTCTATTATTTTTCGTTTTTTCCATCTTCTCATCCTTGTTCTCTGTTTTAGTTTTGCATTTGAGACAGCATGTTGACATTATTATATCAAGGAGTTTAGATAAAATTGATTGCAATATTATCATTCGCATGAGAAGGATGCTCATCAAATTGTAAAATAAACTTTAAAAAGTTTTTACTTCCAGAGCTTTTACTCTGGTGCATTTGTCTGACAAACATGATACAATAATAACCACAAGCTGATGTTTCAATCGGCTGTAGTTGATTAGACGAATAATTTATTTTATCAAATTTTTTAAAAATATATTTTTTTTATGAGATCGCTTGGAGGAAGTCCGAACGAATCAAAATAATTGTTATCGTGGACAGCAACCCAGTGGGTGCCAGAGCCATCATTGAAGTTTTCAATATTTACAACACAAGAACCGCCTGTTGGTACGTCATCGAGTTCATCCTTGGAAAATACTCCTCGAAATCCAACAACGTCCTTCAATTTTTCAATGATGTCAAAATTGCTCAATAACGTCTGGTCCCTGGTAGATTTAATCCGCGTCCGATTCCTAGTAAGTTTGGCAGCAGACTTCCCGCTAGTCCCGCCAAAAGTGGAGCGAAAGGAATAATTCCTCCTTGTTTTGTTTGTTTGCGTTTTGTTGTTTTCTTTTTTTTCGATGATTTTGTTTTTTTCGGCGACTTTTTCGTTGGCATTTTATTTTATACTGTTACATAAAATTAACGATAGATTTGTTTGATACCACGACCTTCGACTGCTTTCTTCGTTGCGCCAGAGACTGCTCCTGACGCAGCCGCAAGTTCAAGTGTACCAAGTACTGGTAAAACTTTGCTAGCTATTATTGATAACGCTGGTCCAAAAAATCCACCTTCTTTTGACATTGCAGTTACCTGAGAAACAGATAATTTCAGCACAAAAGGTTTGTTGCGATCGAGTTTATTGATTTGCTGTTGCGTTAGCATGACTTTTACTGCAATTTTATTTGAAGTTTCCGGAGAGATCATCAAAGAAACAGAGCTGCGTTTAGCAACAGCTGCTGATAATTTTTCAACTTGACCAGATGTTAGGTATATTTCTCGAGTTGTGTATTTGGTTTTCATAATGTTATATCCAAGTTGTTAGATTAAACTTGTACTGTCATTCTTCCTTTGATTGAATCGATGGTCAGAAATCGATCACTAACCAATAGCGCGTATACGTTATACTGTTCAGCTGGCACAGCACCCAGTGTCCACGTGACCTCAATATCTGCAGTCGATCCCACAACACGCTCCAAATGTTTTGATACGTCAAAATAAAAGATGGGATAGAGAGATCGAAACTCTTCTATTGATATTTGAGATCCACTGTCCGCGTTCTGATATTTTTGCATTGCTTCCATAAGATACATGTACGGCCGAGAGATGTTTCTGGTGGCGTCTACGGCAAAATTACATTCGATTGCACGTTCGGGATACTGTTTGGAATTTACTCTCACAAATATTCGTCTAACGTCTGGGTTATCGAATACGGAGTTGTTCATTTCCTGATGGTTACGACGTGCTTGTCGTTGAAATACAACGAACAAGTGTCGCGGTAGTTGTTCGCTGGGCGTGGTCGTTACACGCCACGTGTAATCAGTCGCGTTGGGAATGGCTGTTTGATAAACCCTGTTCTGTTGGAAGTGTATCTTTTTTGTAAAGGTGGCTAGTAAAGATTCGAGCTCCATCATTTTAGCTAATGAAGGGACAACCTGAGGCATCCACAGTGCTAATCTTGTAATAGAAAACTGTCCCTCAGCCACTCCACCGGCGTGTATTATACAATCGTTTTGATCAGCTCGATCTAATATAAGCGTATGTTTTATTCCTCGAAACACTTTGTTATAATCACGACAAAATCCAAAGATTGTACTTAACGGAAGCATCATCGTTATTTGGCGAGATTCTGCGGCAAATGCTTTTCGTTTGGTAAATCCCTCGTTATATCTTATGTTACGTGCACTAATAACACCGTTTATTAAATCTAACATCGCAACACCATCTGCGGCTACAGCTGGTGGAGTTATACCAAGATTATTACAAGCAGCAATAAGTGAAGCTCTTGTGGCGTCTGCATCAGCAGCTGCACCTGGTGCGGCTATACCAAATTTGTTAGCATTAGCAATAAGAAAATCTCTTACAATTACAACATCTGCAGCGGCATTAGCTCCGTGTGTTTTTGCACCACTTGAAATAAACTCACTTGAAACAGTTGTCCCTAGTCCAGTATCTTTGAACCACATCATATTTGTGGCTATTGATCTCGAATAGTCATCGCTAAACGAAACGATGTTTAGTATTGTACTCGCTATGGGTAAGTGCATCGAAATATCTTCTACGGTTTGATTGGCCAGTTGGTATCGTGCACTCTTAAACAAACTCCAACCATTATTGACGAGAGCGATTTCTACATTAGCTGCAATATCACCACCTGCTACAGTTAATATTCGGCCACGCACTTCTAACATTGCCTTATGGGGTAGTAGAAACACGTCCTCGTCTCTTGTGTTAAAAGTTCTAACTCCGGTTTTATTCGGTTCGTTCGAGTTCTCATCGAGATACTCGACATACTCTAATTCTGTTACAGCATCGTCAGTATCAATTTCTTCTGCAAAGTCGAGATAGTTTTTAGCTGACATTTTATTTTATAATCCTTACACAAAATTAAAAGGCAGCAGGGGTCATCGGTTTTGTTTTCTTTACAAGTTTACGTACTATTTCTTCACCACTCGGCGACAATAATTTTTTTGTTGTAGCTATCATAGCTCGTTTTGTTTCTTCTGTTGGCGCAATATCTGATATTACTCGTTTTATTTCAGACACCGTAGGTGTTGTTGAAGGTCCTTTAATCTTATCAGCAATCTTTTGCCCTACTGCAGTGCCTGCTGAAGATGCCGCCCCTGTAGCGAAAGCTTTACCAGCGTCAAGTGCAATGGGCGCTACTTTACGCGCGATTCCTGGAATATTCTCTGCAATTGTTGTAAATATATTTCCAAAAAATCCACCTACGATTTTTCTTCGATAAACTTTTCTTCGTCTCATTTTATAAAATTATGTACACAAAATCACATGCATAGGCAGTGCGTAGGTGTAAGTAATACGTGACTATCTCGTTGTTCACGTCTATTTGTCGTCCAGATTGGTCTGTGAGTTGCATTGTAATGCTTGTAATTTGATTCTCAGGTGTTATTGGATAGTAGATAATCTGTCGCGGATTGATTTGCATGAGAGAACCTGGTGGGACTTCTGGTGAGAAACTGTAGATCGTTTGCCCGCGGTTGCCTTTTGACGTATAAGATCCAGATGCGATAGAGCAATTGATGAGTATTGTATTTACTTCTGTAATATCTACTGGTAGTTCTCCATCAAATGTCAAAGATTTATCTTCACCGGTGGTATAGTATAAAACTCTAGTAAAACCTAACATCTTTCCAAAACTTCTTTCTTCAAAGATGACTTTCATATTTCTTTTCACTGTTATCCTAGCTCGTAAGGTGTTATAATTCGCCGCTAATTCGAAATTATCAGCATTCCCACCAGCTTTTGTTAGAAGCTCTTTTATTGTTCTGTTTAGATCAGTAATGTTATAAGCTCCTTGTGGAATCTGTAGTTTGTATTGTATATCAATAAACTCTTTTTGTGATGTTGGAGATTGTTTAACATTAACGATTAAAATTTCATCATTAATCCCAGTTTTAATATTCGGCATGGCGTTCCAACAAGTACAAGAAATTAATCCAATCTCATACTGTTTTGCAGGATCTAGTTCTATTGGTGGGTTGTAATTTACTGTAAAATTCGCGCTGTTTCCTGTTATTTGTGATGAATCAAGCAATAATGTTGTTTGCATTATACTAATATTTTAGATAAGATCGCGGTGTAAAATTTCGTACTCGGATGATGTTAGTAATCCACTCGATCTTAGATGATCAAGTATATCAATAATTTCGTTATCAATCTCTACACTTTCATTACCAGCTTCTTTAGAGGATATCAACAGCATTAGCCGATCGACTATGTCTGCGTTTGATGTAAAAACTTTAACACCTTTTCCTGTTATTGCTCTACTTTTTTTACACGAAATTTATCAAAAGTAAAAAATTTCCTTCTAAAACTCCACCCACTACCAAAACCTTTTGGTCTACCACTTTTTGCTGTTATTCCAAATATTGAAGCAATAACACCGTTTCTCATTCTTTCATAAAGTGGAATCATATTATTAATCTCTGTAACCGTGTTTAATTCATCTTTAGCAGCAGCTCCATCTCTTATTATCTCATTTAATCTATCAATCAATGTTTGATATTCTCCATCATTCCACTTTTCTATATTATCACTATCTTTAATATTTTCCTTCTGTAAAAAATCATCATACTCATTTTCTTCTATCCCATAATTTGCTCTTTTTATAAAAAAATTTCTTTTCTCTCCAACTTCCATAAACTTTACAGTAAGCTCACCAACTCTTTGTTGCTCCTCTTTGATATCTTTTATTTCTCCTGATAGATTTGTTATAATATTTGTTATTCCTTGCGTGGTTAACTCTGCTAATCTTCTCTCAAGTTCTAGCGGATTGTTTATCAATCGATCTGTTTCAGCCTGTCTTGCAGCAGGATCAGCTATATTTGCTGTAAGTGACTCAGCTAGTTTTCTTTTGTCTTCATCAGATCTAGTAATGATTTTTGCAGCAGCTGCTTCTTGTTGTTCTTTAACAATTCCAACCAAACCTTTTTCTTTTAGTTGTTTCAGTTCTTCTTCTGATAGTGGTTTAGTTTCAGGTTGTTTACCTAATATTGCTTCAGTTATTGGTCTGAAAATCGTAGCTGTTGTTTCTGTAGCAGTCAATTGTCCACGTCGAGCTTCTTCCACCTTTTTCTTAAAAGCCGCTCGAGTTTCGAGAAACTTTTTTAGTAATTCGATTTTCTGTTGATGTTTGTCCATTATTTTTATACGCTTTACAAAATTATATCATAGAAACGTCTCAAGGCAACAACGAAACATCTTGGTTGGATCACGCGCTAGCTTGTCAAATAAAAAGAAACTATATCGATCTTTAGTTGCTCGATGATATAATTCGATAAATTTATCTTTTGTAACATCACCACATTGTTCGTTTGCAATATTTCTCACATCCACATTATCTAGTCCGGGAAATAATATGAAACAACCCGTATTTCGCCTAATAAACCTATCAACATTATAAAAACCTTGGGCAAGATAAACAGAATTGCATCTTTTATTACGTGATAGTGAAAAATATGATCTAATCTTGTTCATTTCCTCATTGTTTAGCGGAATATCATCAAAGACGATTATCTTATGCTCTGACGAATCGAGTTCATTCACTGGAACGAGTTCTTCTGGTTGTTTTATCAAAAATATATCATCACCAATGCCAAGTTCATCACGAAGTTTATCATTATACTCGTTTAATAACTCGTATTTGTCTTGTTGGGGGTTGATGGTGTAAATATACACCTTATCATAGTTAAAGTTATTATTGAGTAAAAGATTTAATAACAAATTTGTTTTACCAGATCCAGTTCTCCCAACAATAAGATAATGACAGTCTGGAAGTTCATTGTTATGTTTATGCTTCACCAATCGCTCGGTGTCAAAGTTTATTATCTTCGCCATCGTATAATTTTATGTTATATTAATCCAACAATTTTGTGTAGAACGGTATGTATAATGAGCTACTATACAAAATTTGGAACATTAGCAGTAGATTTATTAACAGAAGGTTACCAGGGTGACTTATCCAAGTATGCAACTCTTGATAAGCTCAAAAATGAAATCAACAATTTGTTAAACGTTGCAAGTGTAGATCCAAATGAAGTTGTAGTTTTCCAGGACAAAACAAGGACGATTAAAGACGAGTAATGTACAACTATCAGATGTACTAGTACGAAATCCTACTGCAGTTGCTAATAATATTGCTACTTTTAATAATCAAGGTAAGATAGAAGATTCGGGTAGGTCAGTTAACGATTATGTTAGAAAAGCAGGTGATTTATTTACGGGAAACATTGTTATGAACCAGAACAAGATCACATACCTTGGAAACCCAACTGAGGATAATGACGCTGCTACTAAGAAATATGTTGATAATCAGGAATCAAAGTTCATGTCGGTGTGTGGCGGTATAATGCATGCATTTCTCAACATGAACAATAATGGCATCAATAATCTTAGAACACCAGAGTTTGATTTTGATGCTGTAACAAAGAAATATGTTGATGATATCAACAATGAAATCACCAAGTTCAAAACTGATTTTACTAATCACATCACCACGTTTTTAAATTTTCGCAGAAACATAAACAAAACCAATAACGAATTTTTTGGAAGTCCGCCATCTGTTGATATTACACTCGATAATATTAACACAAAACTCAACGATATTATTAGTGGAATTCCTAGTATTGTTGAGAAAACAAGTATGATTAAAATTCCTCACAAGCAGATTAAAAATATTGTCTATACTGTTGCTTCTGGAATGTCTACTTGGTCGCCGCAAAATAACACTCTCAAACATACTGCAGAGGTCACTGGTGTGTATAGATTGTCCGTGTTGAGCAGTGCAAAGTTTAATATATTTACATTATTTCCATGGCGTCACTCGACTGATAATTTCTCTGGAACCGTGTCTATTGTGTTAAACAAAGATGTTGAAGAAACTTTTATGCTAATAGCAGATGACAAAAAATTAACTGCTGCGTCATATTGGTATTGTCTGGAATTTGTGGCTGAAACACCTCAACTAGTTACTTAATCAAGCCTGAGATTATGTGAACAAATATTATAATGAAAAAAAGTATAGTTGATTTCAATCATATTTCAAAAGATATTCCAGGACAGGATGTTGACTCACTAATACAATACTACAAATATTATCATAAAAAACTTTGGTGCGTTAAAAAATGTTATAAATATTATAACAAAATACTTCGAGTAATATCATATCTACCCTTGTTAATGACTAGTTCTGGCATAATTTCAAGTGGTATATCATTAAACCCGTTTTTGTTAATCATATCCGGTGTTGGTGTTTCTCTTACAGCAGCTTGTAAAAAAGTTGAACCTAAAATTTTGATAAAAAAGCACGGCTGCTTAACATCAATTATAACTTACAAAAAACTACTTGATCAAATAAGATCTTACCTACGAGGAGTAAAATATAGTATGGACGTTTTAATACGTGAATTTCGTATTATTGACAATATGTTAACAGATATTCTACCCATGAGGATCAGCAAATATGAGAAAGATTATCAAAAGAAGTATGATATAACATAAAATCAATTAGATATATAAAAATTTTTTTATATTATATAATGACCAAATTTTCAAGTGATCTCCATGAAATCCTCCGAGAAGTTCAGATGAAACATGCTGAAAATCTTATGCAATTATATACTTCTCCAGGGTATATACCAGTAGATGATATTGACGTAATAGATCTCCCTGATAAATTTATCAAAAGAGAAAGAGATCTGCTCAACCACTACATCAACGCCAATAAATCACTCATCAAAAGTGAACCAGATGGAGAATATTATCCTTACTTGTACAGCATAACGAGAAAAGCAGCATTAAACAATAATTTTCGCAAAACTCACAAAAAATTTATCAAAAGTGAACCAGATGGTGAATATTACCCGTACGCGTATAACGAACTGATCAACAAAACATTGAAAATCACTGATGATTGAGAATTTGAAACCACTAGTGGTTTTACGAGTGATCTTTAGGTTTCAGTAACGCCTCAGTAAGTATTTGTTCAACAGATTTCTTCTTTGGTGGAATCGTTAACGATTCCCACGCTAGCGTTTCCATGACAACTTTGTTGTCTGCGCTGATTCTTTCAAGTCGGCTGATTTCTTCATGTTGTTCATTTATCGTTGATGTTAAATCATCTATGATTATTTTATTATCTTCGATGGTGGTATTTAACCTGGCAATGGTCTCTTCAACGTCGCGAACTTCATTTACTGCTTTTTCGTACAGTTGTACGACATGATCTCGCCGTTGTATCTCACACGTCAGTTTGTTGATCAGTTCTTGCCGTACATCTAGTTCATTTTTCATTTTGAGAGCTTTGCTGGTTATTTCATCATGCTTGGTCTGTAAACTTTTACACGTTTGCCGTTTTTCTTTCAACTTTTCGTTGATGCTATTTATTTTTTTTGTTAAATTTTGACCCGCTTGAGTACCTGCTAACCCTCCTGGAAATTTTCCATCTCCGGATGCGTCAGTCCATATTTTATACAGCCGGGTAAGTCCGATATTAAATTGAGCCGCGATAATGAAGTATTTTTAATATCATCAGTTGAAACATTAATCATTAGTGATGAGATATAATATCACTTACTTGTGAACTGACCTGCACCGTTCTGGTACAATTATCAGCCTTTTCATCTACTGAGAGAGGTAATTACCTTATACAATTATCAGCCTTTTCATCTACTAAGAGAGGTAATTACCTTATACAATTATATCTGCGCTAGAATCAGCCTTTAGTTTTTGTGTAGGTGAAAAAACTTTGGTGTTTTAAGGTCTTAAGAGAAGTAATTTGTATTTGTTTTGAGGATGGGGATAACTTTTGCGCCAGAATCAGCCTTTTCATCTACTACTGTATAGACTGCTAATAAACTGTTGAAGAGTTATGTGTCCATAGAGAATATCTGAAAAACCGAAACACTCTAGCTTACTAACATAGTCAAAGGCAATAAGAAAGATTGATTCTTATCGCTGATATAAATGATATAATCTGACACCGTTCTAGTCCTCAAATATATAATTCATTGTTACATTATCATATCCTGCATCAACTTGTTCGTGAGCACATTATTGTCAATGTTGTTCCTTATCAGTCATTTGACTAATGATTCCCATCTTATTGTTCATAGCTTTTATAAATTGTTTCATTGCATCAATATTTTTATTGTATTTAAATGAGATGTCACGAGGTGCTGTTTAAGACAGTTATTGTAAATTAATTTGTTTTCATAGCCACATCAAGTATTAATATGAAGAGGCCGTCGCCAATGGTAGAATAATCCGAGATTCGACCTTGTAACCACTGATATACGTTTCCATAAATCACAGCTCATGCTTTAGTGTGACTAACAGAGGACCTAATTAGAGTATTCTTTATTAATATTTTATGTGTCTTTTATGTAGCTTTAGAGTGAGCATATATATATATATATATATATATATATATATATATATATATATATATATATATATATATATATATATATCTATGTATATATATATATATATATATATATATATATATATATACATACATATATATATATATATATATATATATATATATATATATATATATATATATATATATATATATATATATATATATATATATATATACATATATATACATATATCTATATATATATATATATATATATATATATATATATATATATATATATATATATATATATATATATATATATATATATATATATATATATATATATATATATATATATATATACATATATATATATATGTATATAAACTATGACCTGATGATTTCAATTTTTCTAATCTCGATATTGCCTAACTGTTGTACTTTATACCTTTTTATATTAACTAGTCGGCTAGTTTGGTTATGTTGCAAGTCTGTGTGCTGCATCATGATAACTGTCCATTTCTTGATTGTGGTAGGTTCTTGGACCATCAGCAGGGTTGGACTTTAAAGCTTTAGTGACAGTAGAAGATTAAAACTGTTGTCAATTATGTTAGTCTAGGTCAGATTTATTATTAGGCTTGAATGATTGAATCTCGTGCAAACGTATTTTGCCTTCCAATAGAGGTGTTCTGGTCTTCATGCAAGATGAAATCTGTACACACCCCTGTATGATAAACGTCAATAACTTATTTTGCATCAATATGTTGCAAATAATCCTGCGCAAGTAAGCTGATTCTCCAAGAATACTAAATGTGTTTGAGTTCTGTATCAATTTATTCAGTCATCATTTCTAAAATATAAGATAGTAATCTTTGATATTATAGAACATTTGGATTAATTTATCTTCTGGATAGTAAATATATGTTTCAAATGCTTATGTAATACCAGAGTTAACTGGAACATTCACTTGTGTTTCAGGACAAGGATAGGGACCATATGTTATAAGTTTTTGGATCTCCTATATTTGTATACTATATTTTGTTATATATAAATATGACTATACAAAGTAGCAGCAATTTAGGATGGAAAAACTCATTCTATCACATCTATACCGTCATGTTTCTCGTCAGACATGACGTCTCAGATCTCACAAATCAAGCCGCATTGGCTCATACATTACATATGACGCACGTGTTTATACTGTAAACACCTCACTTCCTACATCATATTTCTAACCTCACAACTGATCAGTCATTGTCTTATGACACAAACCTCACATGTTTATAATCTCATACCACTTATTTATCACATATAAGGTATGGTTTTCCTATAGTATGTACAGTTTCATATTTTTGATAATACTACACGTACAGAGATCACTTTATATGATTTGGATTGGTCCAAATAAGCCCATAAAATTATTGTGCGGTATTTTCTTTACTGAACGGCTGGGATCGTGGGAATCCATTTTTAAGCTCGCCTTCTGAAATGTTTTGATCTGAATGAACATTGTTTGGCGGCCATTTTTTTAACCCGACTCGCAAACGTACATTGAGGAAATATCGTATCGACTGTCTCAGTATGGATATGCTACTCCCACAAGGGTTCATTATGTCATGTGTAACAATATCAGCATAAGAAAAATGGCATAAAACGTCAAGATAAGAAGGACAATAAAGATTAAAACTAAGGGATAGCGGGTGACTGGGTTGGGTGCGTATATCAGTAACATATATATAGAATCCACCGTATATACAACCGTGGTTTAAATGTTAACTTAACGAAGTAAACAAACTCACCTCTGTGCGGAGAATAATCTGGACATGAATGGGTCTCCTAACTGACAGATCATTATCCAACCACAGCACCTTTATGTAGCATATATGGGATATAAATCCGACAAGAAAATAAATTTGTTGAAGTCTTCTGAACAGTCTATTTTTCATTTCAAACACTAAAATATCAGGTCACAAATGCATTGAAGTAAATGTGGGACTTTTTGCATCCGGTAATCCTACTTAACATGAAAATCGCAACAAGGCAACGTTTCAAATATACATGTTAGGGTACACGTATATTCTACTGTTGGCCTGCTGTACTGTGTACCTTATCAAAAAAATTGGCAGCATGACGTCGCATTGATCATTCTGTTTTGAAAAATGATTTTGTGGTTATAAAATGTTCCGTTTATTCGGATGGAAGCTTTTATAGTTTGTTGAAGAGTACAATCTAATTTTACCAATTCAGCTTTGTTTGGGACTATATTTTATGCTCAACAAATGAAAGGTACACTGTCTGTCAGAATAAACGAAATTCTATCTAAATAATTTCCACTGAAATAAAAACTATGTGATATAAATAACCTCAAATGGGTAACGATTTAATATTAAATTTATGAAACTCGTTGAGTAATGTCCAGCTTTTGCTCGCCAAACCTCGTAAAAGATGGACATTATTTAACTTGTTTCATAAAATCAATATTAAATTGTTACCCATTTAAATTCTTCTATATTCAACTCAATATTACACTCTTCATGTCTCTTGTCTCATTAGTCATTACTATTCCTCGTTCTAACTCTGTTTATTTACAGTATTCGATTCCCTGATCATAAGATAAGAGACAGGAAGATAAGAATACTTTATTTAAGACTGCATACAAAGTCATACAGTATTCTTTCTTATATTTGAATACTGTGATAGCGTGAAGTGATACCATTGAAGAACCTAACATAGAATCATCATTATGTACCAGGAGTTTCTTCAAATGCATCTGAAATCCATCCATCCATCCATCCATCCATCCATCCATCCATCCATCCATCCAATCATACATACATACGTACGAACGTACGTACGTGCGTGCGTGCGTACGTACGTATTTACATGCATTTTTCCACACAACCGTCCAAACAAAAAGGTATATATATATATATATATATATATATATATATATATATATATATGTATATATAATTTACATACATACATACATACATACATACATACATACATACATACATACATACATACATACATACATACATACATACATACATACATACATGCATGCATACATACATGCATGCATGCATGCATGCATGCATGCATGCATGCATGCATACATTCATACATACATACATACATACATACATACATACATACATACATACATGCATGCATGCATGCATGCATGCATGCATGCATGCATGCAGACAGACAGACAGACCTACCTACCTACCTACCTACCTACCTACCTACCTACCTACCTACCTACCTACCTACCTACATACATACATACATACATACATACATACATACATACATACATACATACATACATACATACATACATACATACAAATACATCCAAATATTAGAGAACTTTAAAAGTTCATAATTTATTTAATATGAAACCATGCGTACTGTATTTAGTCGTTCAAAATTAAATAAATAAAATGAACAAAACATGGACAACTCAAATATCGAAGATTATTTCACGCTTTTATTTACGAGGTTCTTTTTCTTCACTGAATTTGTTATGGGTTGTGAGCGATATTTATAGACTGGACAATAACAGGCAGTGAGTGACCTTGGCTTGACAGCAATTACAAAAGCAAAGTTCTTGCTTCAGTAAACAAGCTATAGGGCCCTAATGGTTCACCTCTCATTTGACGTATATACAGTAAACAAGGCATACCTTTCATGCACTCGCTGACATATTCCGTGCATAACTAACCGACTTAGCGCAGGCTATCATACAATTTAAACTATTTAGTGAAATATTAATCGCAAAATAATCACACACACATGTATATATATATATATATATATATATATATATATATATATATATATATATATATATATATACATATATATATATATATATATATATATATATATATATATATATATATATATACATATATACATATTGGTAATTCCTACTGCAATGTTAGAATAATCATTTATGTAGGGTAGGCTAGGATATAAAAATTCCTCTCTCTTTGACTTTTGCTCTGAGTAGTGTATGTATTCATATCCCATAACAGAAATACACATCTTAGTAAATCATATCATAAAGGTCACATTCACCTGATTTCTTTATTGGTACTAACATAGCTGATTATCTCATTAATTTTAAAACACTAGGATGAGAAATCTTAGTAATAAGAACATATATACGTTTCTGTTATATGAGTTATCGTGACCTAATTTTGGCATGAGGTAGTATTACAAATTAAGAAGCACCCCTGACCAAATTTCCAGCTTTTCAATAGAATATTGGTAAACTTCATATTTTAATTAAACTCGTAACATAAAAATCAACCCTATCATGTATTAGAAATGTAAGGCACACTGAAAGTGTTTTGCAACTTTGATACAAGTAGAATAAATACATTCATCTGGTTTAATAATATAAGAATAAAATTAAAAAAATAAATTTATCCCAAGTTCAAAAGCGTGAGTCTTGGAGTACAGTGACCTAGATTGCTAGAGACGAGTCTTATTGAGATTCATCTCTTTTAAGAGTAATGGTTCATGCTGATATATGTATACACTGCGGATGGAAGATGCCAAAGATATGTACAATGTCAGTCCATTCAACCCATACCATTTTTATACTACTCCTGGAACCTGCGAAGATAAACAAGACGGATATACATTAAGTATATATTTGAGCGGATTTCTACGGTGACATCACGTTGTTTATATTCACTAACCTGCATTGACGAATACGAAAGCGTAATTATCAACATCGACGCTGTATATATGCATATCATCCTAATGACTCCAGGCGTAGGTGTCATTTTCTCAACATCAACGCTCTAAATTCGTATATGTTTGGACTGACCTAAACAATGGCGTCATTATCAAAATACACGATGTATATAACCATATTCTTTCACTGACCTACACAGTGGCATCAATTATCAGTAGCGTCGCTGCATATACGTAGATGATGATGATGATGATGATGATGATGATGATGATGATGATGATGACGATGATGATGATATTGATGGTGTTGATGATGATGTTGATTATGATTATTATTATTACCACTTCTACTACCGCTACTAGGAATGTTACTATTTATGATAATAATATCGTATAAGCAGATCGGCAAATATCATTAGCAGAACGGAGATAAAATTACTATAGTAAACAAAATGATCCATTTACTTATTAACATACTGCATTTATCAGATTGGTGTGTATCCTTATGTGTGTTTGTATACGTCGTATCCATTTTAAAAAACAATCTCTCACTCAGGCCACCTTATATCGAGCGCTATTGAGAAAATATCAAGTGAATCGACAAGAGATATTGCTGAATTGGTTTGGTTAGCTAGTTATGTATTGAGTTTAGCTAAAGTTTGTGCTAAAACATACCAGTTTATGACTTAAATTACTATGCGATTGATACTAAATCTTATTCCTGAGGTTGCAACTTGCAGCATGTTTACCAAGGAACTTGTTTGCTGAGATGTCATTATTCGTATCTTCATTTTCATGCAATCTGTGTTAGTTTGAAAAATCTGTGTACAATCTCCTGATTCCTGGGAAGAATGTCTTTAACTATTGTCTTCAAGCATGTGGAAGATTGGCCCTCTATCCAGATTCTGTATAACATTTTTTTTTAAGGTGGTAAGTAACTCGGAAAGGACTGCATCTGTCCTTAGTTTAATTGTGTACCTGCAACGAGTGCTTATATCGATATGCTTGTCGATGACACTCCTCATCGATATGCTTGTCGATGATGATACTCCTCATAGATATGCTTGTCTATTATGCTCTTCATAAATATGCTTGTTGATGATGCTCCTAATCGATGTGCTTTTTGATGATACTCCTCATCGATATAATTGTCAATGATGATGCTCCTCATCGACATGCTTGTCGATGATGCTTGGTAATTATACTCATAATGGATACTCATCCTGTGTGCAAGATGTGCATCGTAAAAAGATAGGGTCCATATAGTACAATTTCGCTTATATTGTTTGAGTGGTGGATTTTCAGTTGCATATACAGATTAGCGTTGATTGGTTTTGTAGTACATGTTAGCCTCTATGATGCTCTTGTGAAGTGAGGACTCATTAATACAAACAAATCAATGATTAATATACAACTAATGCCTTGATGAAATTTTGCGAAATAAACTAGTTTGAAGTTATATCCTACTAATTCTCAATACATTTGTCGTCAAATAAACTGCACCATCGGATGGTATTTGCTTTGTATAGTTAAAGCGTATGTTTTCTCCTCCCATGAACATGTTAATATAAAGAATTCATGTATGTGCCAATTGTAATCCCATTGATATGGAGATGACGACGATTGCCGTTTACTCAGTTGTTGAACTTTATTCATGATTCAAACTTTTAACAAACGAGTCAGTTAAATCTTTGCTGTCCCTCTGTATATAGTATCTAGTATATATCTTACTATGGTCCGAAAAGATTGAGTTAACGACAAGCCCATAAATAATTACAAATTATTACGTATAAAAGTTATTACTTGCCGAATAATGAGGAAGTCCTATCTACTACCAAGGCAAGAGACCACTGCTATGTTATGCCGTTATATAATCATATCCAGATAAGAATGCATTACGTAGTCAAAATCTAACAAAGCAGAAAAATCTGTTCGCCTAGCATCGTGACCTTTTGCAGCAATTATTTAACTTAAAAAATTATATTCCATCTGCCATTAAGCAAATATGCAACCAATCGTCTAATAACTGTGCATCAGGCTCAGTTAGTTTTAGTATGTCTGTCTACTGCTTGTATAGATATATCAATAAATTATATAGCCATATCAATAAATGGTATAGACTTATCAATAAATTGTATAGATATATCAATAAATTGTATAGACATATCAATAAAGTGTATATATATATATATATATATATATATATATATATATATATATATATATATATATATATATATATATATTTCAATAAATTGTATAATTGCCTATATATGCTTACACCTTTCAGATGAAGATTAGGCTATATAAAGATTTGTATTTATAGTGCAATAAACTTTGCTAACATACAAGCAACACGAATGTAGGCATACCTATTGAAAAGAGGAGAAGCGCTTCGAGTGTTTGATTAATTTCACTACCGGAAACATCATTACCTTCCATCATCTAGCAGTTGGCGTACACACGGGCTAATAGGTGAAAACAGGTTTTGTGGTATCAAATTCGATCAGTTTTAAGATCTGTTTCAAGCATAGTTTGGTGTTAGTAGTTATCAAAACATGCTGGAGTTCATGCAAAAGACACTTTTAATGGCAACCTGCTGGATTTCGTTTGGGCAAACAAATGGTGAGTCAATCGCTTTTATTAATAATTGTTGTATTGCTTCCTTATCTAAACAAAATGTCATTAATACTGTAACAAAGTTGACGTTGGTGTGATTCAGTTATGTTCCCGTCAGTAGATTCAGTATAGAAATGATTGGAAAAAAGACAACCATGCACACATAAAATTATATTTTTTTGCAGCTGATACATTTTTATTAAAAAATACACTAAATGTGCTTAATAACATATATTTAATATGATAACAATGAAACATCTGCGATTGAATTTGACCTCACATACGTTTACAAAAATAACACATTTCTTTATGGCTTATTGATTTCTAGATAAAAAAAACAAATATTTTCCATCATCCGCAAGAAGTTGAAAAAACTAGTTGAGAAATAATAGATTCAAAGATTTCGTTCACGCAGAATAGCCATGTGAGGTTTTGCAAACGTAAAGATTTTTGTTTCTTGTTTGTCTTGTGTATGTTTCGTGCCTGCCATTGACAGACACTCACCTTGTATCTTTCATATACAACGAGATGAACAATTGTTTCCATTAAAAGAAAATGAGGTCTGCCAAGTTTCAGGTGAATGACAAATTATAGAAGGAGTAGTGTACCAGTCATGCAGCATATATGCTATGCATCTGTTTTATTTATATCACAAACTCAAATACGTGCAATTCTAATCGAGTTCAAATCTACTACAGACAACTTTGCATTGACTGAATGAAAGAACACTTCACATCTCTGCCAAATATGTATGTTATAACCAATATTTATTTACCTTGCAAATTAACAAGTCGTTTGTTTTATGTTTCGAATTTCCATTTTCATTCATATAAGTTAAGTAAATATAAACACATTTATGAATTGAGTATGAAAGACATTTTCAGTTAAGAAAGTAGAGCACTAATCACTACAATCGCACGTTTGGCATAGCTTTTAGAACAATGGTCATACGCAAAATTATTTCTGGGGGAATGCGGTGCTCACATGTAATGGTCATCTAGTATGTTTTACGATTTTATCTAAAAATAAAGAAGAGAAAGCAGGGCCTTCGCCTCTAGCTCATATGTACGGGCACCTGTGTCATGAGTGGAAATTTTAATGAAACAAGCACGACAAATCAACGAGAAGACCTTCAAACATTTAAAGGCATTTACAATTGCTTCTAAGCTTTTCATCTTTCTTTACAACACTGGGCCGTCTGACTATGCACTTTACCATGACTCAATGACAGGTCTAGGGACGTCATTTGAAAATCTGCCACTCTAGTTTTGGTTTTCACATTTTTCACCAGTATCTTCTTAAGATGATTCAGAAGAGAGATGTAGTGCTGTTGGAGGACCGCATGGGAATGGCGTTGACTTAAACGTTTGTGCTACTGGTTGAGAGAGAGAGAGAGAGAGAGAGAGAGAGAGAGAGAGAGAGAGAGAGAGAGAGAGAGAGAGAGAGAGAGAGAGAGAGAGAGAGAGAGAGAGAATCAGAGTTGGGTCGACTTATAACTGCATTTATTGATTGCAAATCAATATATATATATATATATATATATATATATATATATATATATATATATATATATATATATATATATATATATATATATATATATATATACATATATATACATATATATATATATATATATATATATATATATATATATATATATATATATATATATATATATATATATATATATATATATATATATATATATATAATGTATGTGTGTGTGCGCATATGTGTGTGTTTGTGTGTAAGGTCCACATTTGGGATTTAGGATAATGATTAAATATCATGAACTCATGTAGAAATGAATTTGGTAATTATTGAAATCCATGTGCTCGTTCCAGTTCTAACAGTTGAAAAGGCAGTTCCGTCCTATGTACAAAACATGATATCATACATGTATTATAAAAAAACTAAAAGTTGTATGAGTACATGCCCTTGAAGTTAACATGCTATTAGCTGGGAACCATGAAGTGAATCCGTGCTCCGGGTTGACAAAATGGGTCTCTCTTTACAACCTATTAGCTGGGAACGCAAGGGTCGTGGGATTAATAGCCGCTAGCAGCTCAGGTATGGGAAAATTCACAATATCAAAGAGTAAACATATATTCTGACAGTATCGATAAAGATCAACCTATCATTATTAAAGGTCTCAACCTTTAGCAATGACTATAGGCGTGTCCAGATTGGAATTTTATATAAGAATATATTAAACATATGACTTTATAACAGGTTAGCCAATAAAAATCTAATTAAGGAAGCATTAGGATAATTAGTTCCTAAAGATTCAGTTCAGAAGGCGGTCCAGATCCACAACATAACATAATGTTAAACGTTATTTTATGGTCCCAAATGGACTCATTGACGGCACCCAAATCATTCATAATTTTACCCTTAATGACGGCTATAGCAAGCCATATTATACAGTAGGCATCACACTTAATGTTTAACGTCAACGTGTGTTTAACGTCAGGAAAATAACCTTAGAAAATTCTCATGAGCTAGACCCAGCACAAATCTTACGTTGAAATATCCTGGGACATAATTCGAGTTAGTAATGTCATTTGTAAATTTAACATGATTACCACTGCCGCAAGTATCTATGACAAACATCTTTAACTAGACAGTGAACCTTGCCGATTCTTAAATAAAAGGGGTGGGTCTGAGAATTGCTGTTGCAACGTCGATTTTGTCAACCAATGTTTCGATTTGTTTTTCGCACTTAAAAACATTTTTACTGCTAAACAATACTATGATGTTATTGTTGACAAGTAAGGCTTTATCGTTTGAACCGTACATGTTATGCTGATATGCAAGGGAAAACCGTTATCTAAATGCTTAAAGCTTCTTAGAATAGTTTAATTTACTAGACAAAGACGTGCAATTGATACAAGACTGGCTAGTATTTCGCTAACATATATCTTTCGCGAGTTTTTTCAATGATATTAGGCTTTTTATTTGTTGATTTAATGAACATTTGCTGCCATGAAAGACAAATTTCGGGAACTGATAACCAAGACCGGTAAAGCTGCTAAGCGAGTTTTCTCTCATATAAACTTATGACTTGGGGAGCACCCAAACAGTTTGCCTAACGGCACGTTCTGCCGGAGAGTCGTTATTTGCAAAAGCATAAAACTGGGTTGTAGTACCATCAAGCTGAACATTTATATGCAGAATATATATATATATATATATATATATATATATATATATATATATATATATATATATATATATATATATATATATATATATATATATATATATATATATATAAGGATGAAAAGGATACTCCAGGGAATGGTATTTCTGTGTCATTATGTTGGCAGTAAATATGTTTGGTCTTATTATAACCTAATATGTTTGATTTAACGGCTAGTACAACGATATTCAGTTATTTTCGAATGTCTTACACCTTTTGTCTTTTGACTCCATAGTTAGTGTGTCGATGCATGTGAACATGTTTTCGTAAATCTCCAGAAATTGTCCTACCCTTTGAGAAACATCACCTTGTAATTTATCTGATGCGTATGTGATATTTACGTCTAAGTGCTGTACGTAGTGCCATGTTGTATAATGCCAAAATCGTCAGCCTAATTAATGTTTCTTGATATCTTCAGTTGCTTTAGAGTCTTCCCAATCATTTAATTCTCTGCTAATGATTCATTTCTCTCCACCAGATGACATATTCATCCTTAGCGACATGAATTTGTACAGAAAAATATAAGAAAATATCATGCTATTGCCATAGATTTATCAAGTATTCGTTGTTTTAATTACATTACATTCCATACATCTTGCAATATACAATCATGGTCCAGATACCTTTTCAAAAATATCAAACATAGTTTATACCATATTTATAGATACGTCCGACACATTTAAACAAAATGACCAGGTAACGTTAATTTATTCTGTAAAGCGACATTATTCTGGCAATGAAACTCCTGCGTTATATGTGTTTCTAAATCCTTTCAAAGAATGAAACGCATTAATCGGTAAGTTTTTTTTACCAAGATCATAATAACGGTACTGTTGATATGATTTTCGTTTCATGTAGTCGTATAAAAGGCAGTCTTCGCAGTTACTATAGTTTTGTTCAATAATAAGTGCTGCTAGCTCTAATAGTGCATTTGGCTAAACGAGTTCAGTATACAATCATGGATAATGGTATATTGTTATCAATGAAGATATGTCGAAACCTGTGCGTTTCTACATTCAGTTGCTATTCAGTTGCTATATTCGTGTTTAATAATAAGTGCTGTTAATCTAATACTATAGAGCTAGGATAAATAAAGCACTCATACATTCAGTTTTTTTTTTATGGCCTGCTTTTAAATTAACATTTTCTCTTAGTTTTCATTGATGGGAATTAAATAGTTGTGGAACACTTAAATATTTTATAATTAATCTGTATTTTTAATGGTTTCCTGAAGGTTTTGTTTGTGTATAAAATTTTAGTTAACTAAAATTTACATTTTCATTTTGAAAAGTATTTCTATTTCTCGGGACGTTGTATTGGTTGTCTTATGGTGGCATTAGCTTATGGTTTTATTATCTTCTCGGCGTCATCTAGCAATGTTTACTTGCCTGGATTGCGATTGTTAAACCATGAGTATGGTGTTTATTGACCATCCCGATGTTATCCATTTATTCGTCTTTTGTTCAACCAAGGATTTGTGGAAGTCAGTTAGATCGTTTTACAACTCTAGGTGATAGCATTTTATTTTGATCCCTATTTCAAGCGATTATATTGGTTTATTGTTGTATTTACTGCAAAAAATATTTTTGACTCAATTTTATAACAAGTTTACTTAATTTACTTTGAATTGCATTAATTATCGAATTATGTTTAAAATAGATGTATTCATTCAACAAAGTTGTTGATATAAACATACAATGAAAGACCAATCGACTACATTTATTTTAAATTTATTTAATAATGCATTCATATTTCCGACGAAAGGGAGATTCATTATAGTTTCACATTACCCTTCAGGATACAAAGAGGCTACACATGTCTACAATCTTGTGTCTTTTGTACCCTTTTAATACTGCTCAAATCGATTTGACCAAGATCAATGTTTGATAGACATTAAAAATAACTGCAATATCGAAGATAAATGGATAAAGTTATAAGGGACATACATGCACATATTTGGTGAATCCTTAAATTAAGAGGTGTAAACTGGGCGAAAACAAAAGAAAGTCTATTTGAGATTGTTTTAGATGCTATATCCAAACTAAAATTATTAAAGTGAATGCAAGATGTTTTTTTTATCCTAGGAATAACAAATGCATTTTTTGACAACTGATTATATAAACGAAACGTAATCAAAAGTAAAATAAAATTTGCAAGAAACCAAATTAATGTAGGGACGGTAAGGTATGCCGATGCATTCTATATGCACCAAGATTAATTTCATAATATCGAAAAAATATTCGCATTACAAATGTCAGTAAAATAAAAGAAATCGAATCAAAACTTTGTTGGAAAAGACATATAAATGAATAACGCATACTTTGTGTTTGAGATGCATGTCATCGATAAAGAGTCTGACAGCGACGTAGTTAAATCATTTCGAAAATTGAGAAGAACCCGAAACATGTGATCTCAGAAAGTCACCAACGATAAATTCGAATAATTTTAGCAAGTTTCGTTGCTTGTAGTTTGTTACTATTTCTTGTTTCTATTGTTTGAGTAATTAAATATGTTGCTTATGTTGTAGGCCGTACTTGTAGAAAGTATCGCATGTAATAGCATGGTGAATATCGGGGTGTCTTTCATTATATATGCTCACTTATGGCACTGGGTAATCTGAGATGAAAATCAGTTCATATTTGATCAAGTATGTACTATTTACTAATATATTGATTTCTTCCTTCAAAATCTAGTTCTTAATTCGTTCGTACTTCTGCCTTAGGTTTAGTATATTATGCTTCGTTATATCTCAAGCGCAATGCAAAACGCGCTTGATTCAAACGCGTATTTAAAACATTTACGTATACTCCATAGTTCAATATTTATCATTAGTTCCGCCTTTGTAAATTGGTTTAACTTGCTCTTAGAAAAGTTTTGATCACTGCAAAACGAACACCCCCCAAAACAACCGAAACATTTAAATGATTGGAACGATTGCAAATGTTCAACCAAGTTAATGTGCACAAGCTGATTTATGTCGTGGACATCTAAAAGATAAATGCATGTGTCCATATTGGCAATAACTGTACTTCTCTACCTGCCATGTACCTCGTTTTAATCAAAATTCTAGTATGTGAAGTACAAAGTTCACTTGTATATCTTCTTATCCGATTGGGACAACTGCCAACATACGGAGAATGAGACTTGATGTACACCTGTTTCTCCAGATTTTAGAGGGATCCAAAATTACGGAGTGCTATATGTGGACCAAATGGCACATGGAATCGTAACATAATGAAACTTATCAGACGTAAGTGAAACAACCAATTAAGAGTTGCTGTGCAATGGTAATAAACAGAAAAGAGAGTTAAAAACAAAATTTCTCTCACGCTTTGTTAACTAGATACAATAAAAGCACTAAATGACAACCGGTTACCTCATACTTACACAAATAATTATTTTGTTATACAGTTTTGAGTTCAACGAAGTCGTGCTTTATTGTTCTTAAATTTTATGTGCATGTATTGTATATTTACAAGCACATCCCGAACGTTATCTTAAATTCATCATGTACACTTGAAGTTGGTGAAACGTGCTTCTTTGAGTGTGAATTGGGATATGAAATACTCACTGGTGTTAGTACAGTCACATGTCAGGAAAATGGCTATTGGGCACCTGAAGAGCCCTGTACGGGTAAGAGATGGTTTTGTGATATGCCACCATTATTATAATATGACCCCACTATATTCAAATAACATTATTCTAGTTCAAACATCAATAATAACAATGACCATTTTCAAACCATATTTAAATGAAAAGATAGATTGAAATAATAGTTACTATTGATCTAAAATTCAAACTGTGACACACAATGGTCAATATACATTTTTATAACATTTACAAAAATGTGTGATCTAGCAATATCTGGCATGTTGAAAATTGCATAATATATGACCAGGTAAACAAATTCACACTTCCTAACTATGTATGTTCTCTGCATTTACCCCAAATAGAGTTATTTGATTTGTGTATTTATTACGTAGCAAACTATGGCCATAATGTCATTCCGGAGCCTAATAGGGGTGGGCCTACAAAGCATAGTATCTGTGTTTGATTATTTTAATAGTTTGAAGCTTAATGATAGTAAGGCGTTCATGTATTTAATTAAGCACTTTAGTTCCTTTTGAAACTTTTGTTTCCTCTGATAGGAATATCGTGTTTCACAAGAGAACCAGTCTATAAAGAACATTTAATTTAATTATGCATTCAGACAATTTTTCTGTGCTTTCATTTATTGATTGGGTAATGTCAATTTTTCTTGCATGAGAACAATATTATATAAATCTTCTATACTTTTCTGAAAGTATTCCAATTCTGACTTTGTTCTATTGTTATATTTGCATTTGCGAAATTGTCCAATTTTTCTTTTGCCTTGTTAGTAGAAGTATTATGAACTGTTTTAATTTGGGGTACTATTTATTCACAGTCAATTTACAAGCGATTCTTCATGATTGCGTCTCGTAATTTTGTTTGCAGATATTTGTGAATGAACAAGTTCTCTTTCAGAAAATGACCGTGGTTTGATTTTAACGTCGTACTCAGAACATATACATACACTTCCTACTGCACTGGACGGAACACCCATCTTGGATTACACCCAGTCATATCCCTTGCCTATAGAAGCTCGGTATCTCAGTATAGATGGAGACTATACATTACGTCATACGTATGTTTACGACTATTACTCAAAAGCCATATATTGGAACAGCAACTTCTCCGTAGGTTTCTCTGGAAACAACGAATGGATGATTCTTCATAGAGGACTTTCGAGAGATTACATTAAATTGGCGATTGACTGGATCAGCCATAGCATCTATTGGACAGACCCACTGTACAAGTGGATCATGGTTCAGACACTCTTAGGAAATGACACATCTCTGTACCGTGTACTCATTCATGAGAATCTGGAGGGACCTCATGCCTTGGCTCTGGATCCGATGGAAGCGTAAGTCCAAGACATTATATGATACTGACTGTTTCATATTGTCAACGTCCAAGTTAAAGTTGTATTCTTAGGCAAAGTACTCATCTTGTTGTTGATAACATTTTGTAACATCACATAGGCACTATTTTACAAGAAAAGGACATATATAAACACAAAGATAAGAAACGAAATCAGGCGTAATATGTCTCACAGGTCAAGGCATCGTAAATACATCATTAAATACTGAAGCAAAGGTTGAAACAGTGACCACATAGACTATTAAATCTATCTTCACTAATAGCGTAAACAACTGAAACGAGTTTATCTTTCAAAATAGCCGTATCCCAAATATGGATGATTCAGTCATATGTTAAAAAGTGCTGTCACTCTAATATATAATTGTGAAAGATGTTAAGATAAAAACGAAAATATGGACAAGACCTTGGTTATCTTTTGAACTGAGTTATAGTGAAAGTAGATATTAGTAGGAAACAAACAATTGCACTCAAGGTTACACGTTTTGTTATTCTTTATTTGGTGGTTGTATACTTATCTAAATGGTATTATTATTATTAATACACATCAAAGCAGGATATTTAGATGTTATGCAATATTTTGAAGTTAAAGTTATATCCCATACATTCGTCAACAACAAAAAGTTAGCTTTGATTCATTTTACTTAAGTTTATTTTTCATGCAACAGATTTTTGCAGCAATATTTTATTTAATTAAAACATATCAGGCCTATGAAATTAGTAGTCTATAATGAGTATTATTTCCCACACCCATATGTCGTATTAGGAAGAAAACGTGATTACTACCCGCAGGGTCTCCATGTTGGCATAAGCAAAAACGAATATAAATTTGTTGAGGCAAAGGAGTGGACTTCAATACTGATTACCTGTTAAGGTCATGAACTTAAATCATCATAATAGCTGAAAATATTGCTTGGCTGAAAAGAAACTATTATTATAGCCAACTACTGCAGTTTTTAGTATATTTGTTACATACAATTTTATTATATCTGCAATTCACACGTAATTGACATAAATTACTAGCGATTCACTGCAATAACCAATCTGTAAAGATTCACTTTGCTACACTTATCACTTTTGAACTTTTTACATCCTAACGAAAGTGTATTTATCTCGTCAGAGTAGTATCTTTAATGATCAAAATTCCAAAGAACAGGTTTAAACGATAACATCTGTTTAAATTTGATAAAAGTTGATCTTATTGCCACCATCCCAACATAACCAGAAATCCGTCTAAAGCAGCATTATAATTATTGATTCCTATCCTTACCTGCCTCACCTTTTTAATTCATTATCTCATTTCGTATCTTTATTATCTTCTAATATTAGACCGAACATTTTCCAACGCAATCCGATAAACTCTACGATAGGAAAAATGTTTTTATAATCTTTAAATTTTATCTCACTTTTTATTATCATCACTGTGAAATCAAATGCTGTTTTTTGATAATCTGAAAAATGATACATCTATTTGTTATCATACAACTCTTGTAAAATATCGTCAGATTTTATCTTGTCAGTACATAACAGCTCTACATCAAGCCACTTAACCTTGGCAAAATCGTAACAAAACTAGTACATTAGCCATACTAATATAAAATCTCTTATTCATCTCCAGCTTTGTCTTTCGTCATTGAATGACAACTACATTGTCACTAAATATTTTAGTACCAATAAAATAGTCAAAGGCTACAAGTTTATTACAGCGCTCGATGTTGTTGACAATATCACTATTGACTCTCTTTCGAATAGATTTTGTGGTCTTGCCATAGACGCTATTGTTCATAAGCTTGAAAAATCGTACAGACTGTGAGTCGATGTAACTTTTCATCCACAGAGATTGATTAAAGTTTACCTCATAATGAACTTTTCTTAATTTAACACATAAACAACTATTTGTTTCAGACTTTTATAGTAGCAAGGATATGTCAGATTTTCAAGCAAAATAGCTATTTTTCTAAAAAGGATTTAATACTAATGCAAGCCATAGAAGAATAATTTCTCTACTCATCGGAATATAAACTATATTCAATCAACATCAACTCTGGACAAAATGGATAGTCGTTATGTCTATCTTGAAACTTAACAGGATAGTCAGTATTCACTTCAATAAAATAATATCATTTGTATAGTTTGTTTTTCAATTAGAAAGAATTTTCTTCTGTGATGCACCTAAATCAACCATACTAAATATACTTCGATAGGCCTTGACCATTCATGTTATTAGCATCTAAATATACCTAGAATCTTAATAGTTATGTTATGACGTTTGTTCAGCCTCGGGTTCAAATTTCTATGAAGTTAATTCCCCACGTTTCCGAAGCCGAAAAAACCCATATTCATAAAGGATAGCATAATTTTCGTTACTAACAATTTCAATACTTTATCCTGGAATAAAAATCACTTTGTCAGGTAGACACGTTTCATCAAATCGGCTCTAATCGTCTAGATAATCGTAAGGAAACATATCTTTTCGTGTCAATAAATTGCAGGTAGTTTTAACGGAATGTTCAGTCAAATCATTAAATTAACCAAAGCATCGCATAAGCTCATCTAGCAATTTTACCATAAACTGTAGACTCTCATTAAATCTTAATGTGCCTAGTGTCACTGATATATACGTTTCAGTATTATATGGTATGCAATTAAATGTGTTGTTCAGACTGTTCGTTACATCTTTATTACCAAACGCTTCAACTAAAAAAGAGCGTAATATCCTCCTAAATCATGAAAGACATTAATATGGAAATCCTGTACGGTATAGTTTAAATTATATTTGTCATATGCAGGTCAAAACTATCTTGCATTAATATGGCAATGATATGTTACTGAGTCAAAAGCGCGCCCTCACATATATAGCATATTTCTGCTGTGTTAGATTTAGCTTCTTATTTCACTGTTAGTGGTTTCATTCTCTTATTGATTTTGCGACAAACGTCATGACGAGATTTATATCGTCTAGAGGATTCCTTATCATACAGACAGCTGGTTCCTTCACACGGCATATTCTACCTAGTTTTGACAACGATTTATCAACTAGTCAAAAAATCTTACACGCAGCTCGGAACAGGATATGCAGATGCGTTTTCCTTGTCGAAGATTTATCATGGTTATTTTATGCTCTTTATACTGACAGAAAATAGACACGGAATCAGCAAATACTGTAAAAGGCACGATCATCTTGCGACTGTAAATTGTAGACTGAAATGTTTTCATTTTCAACAAGAAGATCAATATTCGTGTATTCGATAATATATGTCGGGAAATACAGCCATACAAACACTTGATATATAAATATTTATTTTCCTTTATATTTGTTATAATAACCTCCGACTTTACCAATATTTGTTTTCTACACATAGTAATCTTTATAAAATAGTAAATTTACGTTTTGTTTTCGACGCTAAATCGCCAATGTATAAATGTTGTTTATCATGTTTTGTGTTTTAATTTTGGAATTTGATATTCAGAAAAAGGAATGACGATCCCGCTAATGTAAATATTGTCAACATAACAAATATTATTTGATAATCTGATGTTTCCGTGCTGGAAATAATAAACTAGTTTTGAAATAATCAGTCATCGGCGATGTAGAAGAGTATGATCTATATCATATTAATGCTGCACTAAACGCATGATGATGTCAAACGATATATATGTTATCAAGAGCTAGCCAATATAAGAACAGTTAAACATGAAACGGAGGAAGATTATGAAATGCATATTAGTTCCCCAAACATTGCGTTGAAAATATATACAAAGAAATCGGAAACTGAAGTGAAATCCAAAAATATCAAACAGCTTATGTACATAAAATGGTTTTCTCGATCTTTAAAATTCTGCAACAGGCAGTATTTAGCACTTAAATATTTAACCTGTGTCAGTTATCTTATGGCATTAGTTATATCGACAAAACAAAATATATTTATTGTGACAGAGTGAAGGATATTACTGAAATACCAACACATTTTAACTATACGTTTTCATCATTTGTTTTAACAGATATCAGATATAATTATGCCTTATCAGAGGTGTATGATAATTACAGAGTTTCTTGCTGAGCTTGTAAATAACAGATTTAGTGCTCTAACGGATAAGGTTCAAGCGGAAAATATTTTCTCTACAGTGATTGAAATTTTTTTACAGAAACAGTTTAATAATGACGAAAACAAAAATAAAAGTCGTTAATTATACTTCAGTCGGTTTTCAGGACAACGATGAGGACGAGCTAATCAAATATTTTAAATATTACCCTAACAAAATTTGCTATGCCTGACAATTTATAAATGTTATAATACAATAATAAGCACGCTGAATTAATATTTCTATGTTAATAATAACGAGTTGAATTATTTCAGTGGGTGGAACGGTAAATCCAGTACTTGTTATAGTACCGGGAGTATTTACTATTTTATCAGAGGCTGACAAAATTATCGGGCCTAAATACTAGAACAAAAAGTGTCATGTAAAATAGCAATAGTGATATAATACAATTTTTAATATATTTAGAGCTTATCTCAGAGTTGAAAAGTTTATAAATATTATACCGAATATAATTGCAATATACGAAAAATGATGTTCAGTCAATTTTGTGTGAAATTGCTATTTCATTCACATAATAAAAATAGATAATATTTGTGTGAAAATAAGGATAGTAAATAAATTTTTTGAAATGTAAAACTAACGGAAGCTACTATAGTAGAAAATACCACATTAAAGATGATGCTAATTCTTTTTCAAACTAAGCATTAAACAATTGTTTGACAATGAAATGTACAGACCGTTTCTCAAGAACAGAAATAAGATAAAGCTGTCTCTGGTGCAAACAGAAAATTCGGGATCATTCATTAAGCATACCTTGGTCATACACTCACTTTCTAATTCTGCTGAGAATCTTTATAATCCAATATCACATAATAAATACACAACAATGGATGCTGAACTAAAGGATTCTTATATCGAACCAAGTCATAGTCTGACATGGAAATTTCACCAAAATGTTAGAACCTGGCTCTCTCATTATTGGTTAGGTTAATTTGTATTTGTTCCATCATAACGATGAAATCTATCTAATTGAAAGAGCTGAAATTTTGAAATATGTCGACAGGTGGTAGATTAATAATGTCAGAAATGAGAATAAGACGATCTCGATTATCTGAAAATTTATGCGAGTCCATCCTCAGAGCGCGTTTTGTGATATATAAAATTATTGATTATATTTTAATAACACATTATTATCAGTCCCACTTGTGACAAGTAAAAAAAAAAACCAGCGTGCTAATAATAGCGGATTGGAATTTTGTGCAAATGTTAAATATATTAATTCTGTAATTTTGTGTGAAAATATAAATATACATCACTAGCGATCTCAAGTAAATTTCTCTGAAGTAGACAATAATGAACATTGTTTAAGCTAAACCAAATTTTGTACTTTAGCATTATCTAGGTTGCCATCATATCTCTGACTATGCAGATAGTCTCTTTGGTATGAAATATTTCAAATGCCAATGCTAATCCTCTACATAAGAAATAATATAATTTACTTCCAACGGAAAATTGTGTCAATAATGAAATCGACGCTGTTGCCTCAATAAAACTGAGGTCGTTTTGGTTTACAGTAATGTGGGGCATGTGAGTTGATAATCATAGGGATTTGGTAGACAAACCTCATTCTATTCTACTACTACTATACACCCTAGTTGTATTATTGCATCTATGAAGTGTGGGACACTAATAATGATTTCAACATCGATCGTGTGGTAAGGGCCTAACAAAACTCTATGATTAAGTGTCAGAATGGTTTTGCGGGGATTTATTGCATTGCAAAAGTAAATCTTAACACTATCTTGAATTAACAATGTTGTAAGAAAACTACATATTTTAAATAAAGTCATCAAGAAAATGAAATGAACAGTGAGTGCCTGGATTAAATTAATAACACACACACACATACACACACACACACACACACATATATATATATATATATATATATATATATATATATATATATATATATATATATATATATATATATATATATATATATATATATATATATATATATATAAAAGTAAAGTTTCATTGTAAGTTATATTTTATTTTTTACCAAATGTATTGACATAAATTTTAAATTTGCATCATTCATTTGTACACATCACTCATATAAAGATAATTTTAGTACTACAGATCATGTTATAACTCCACTGAAATTAGCTGGGACGAGGACGGTGGGACGGTGTATAACTTAACATATATTTGCGTCTGCGTTTTGCGATGTTTTATGGTCTTATTGTGGAGTCAACATTGGTAAAGTATTCATCAACTCAAATCATTGTACATGAATTAAGTACCAGACATTATAACATGCAATTACGATTTTTCATGGAAGACAATTGCTCGATGATTCGAGAGTCCTTGAAAGATTAGATTAAATGTGATTGTGTCGAATCGGTCAGCATACATTCGTGGAAAAATATATAGTTGCAAACGTATTTGAATAAATAATTCAAAATATGAATTCTAGGGACATTTATTTGCCTAAAATATGAAATAAGAACTTAGGCATAGGTTTCCGACGAAGTGGACTTTAAAGTAGAATGTAACGTCTTATTTTCTATAAAGCAAAAAATGTTAGCATAAGTGTTTCCCTTTTTCAAAAGCCTTCTCTTCTGGAGTGATATTGGAACTTTTACCAAGTTGGAGGTGTCTAGTTTATCAGGATGGAACCGGAAGTCCCTGATATCTTCGAATCTAGTACATCCATACAGTCTATCTGCCGATTACGTAGCCAGACGACTTTATTTCATTGACGCCGGTCGAGAAACTGTGGAGACCATTAATTACGAGGGCAGAGATAGGAAAATCTTGCTCAGGAAAGAATATAGCTACTTCTTTGATATAGCTGTTTATAAGGTAAATGTAACTTATCGGTCCTTACCTTAATAAACATTTCTAATGCAGTTCGTAGCACAAATCCCTGACAATGTGAGAGCCAAAAAAGTCAGAGCATTGTTTACCTTATTATCATATTCCTAACTATGCAGATTGTAAATATTTAAAATGCCAATACTAGTCCTCTAGATAAGAAATAACATAATTTTCTTCCAACTGAAAATTGCCACTTATTGCCTTATAAGACAAGTAAAACGTATGTATTAGCATACGGTATTCAAACTTACAGGGAACATATACATTGAGAATAGACACTCTAATTACAAATAAATGTCATTTGAATAAAACTTGTTTTCATCCCAGAAATAAATTAGTTTTTAATAGCTGTCCCTACAAAAAATGAATACAAATGGGATCCAAACAAATCTACAATTGCGATTTGACAGTTATGAAAGTCATCAAAGTGAATAAAGTCATCAAAGGGATTAAAGTCATCAAAGGGAATAAAGTCATCAAAGGGAATAAAGTCATCAAAGGGATTAAAGTCATCAAAGGGAATAAAGTCACCAAAGGGAATAAAGTCATCAAAGGAATTAAAGTCATCAAAGGGAATAAAGTCATCAAAGGGAATAAAGTCATCAAAGGGAATAGAGCAAACACGTCATCAGTGCATACACTTCCTAGAATGTCATCATTGAGTTTTAGTATCTTAAATGATGGGAAGACTACTCAGTGCATACTAGACGTCTATTGTCTTGTGAACATTATCCTGGCCTAAATAATTATATATTCCTTTAGTTCAAAGTAGATCACTTCTCTGTCTTGTTTTCTAGTCCTTCGTAATGAAAAAGGTTTAAAATTAAATTTTAATGTTAAAACCGGATGATGTAATTTTAAAGCTTTGTTTATTTGCACTTACTACTTAAACTAGAGAAGAACAATATGTATTATTTTTCTTCAAAAAATTATTATATTTGCTTACAGGAGTATTTATATGTGACGGAAGTATACAACAATAGGATTTATTTTTTGAATAAAACTAATGGGATGGAGCTACATGAGAGTTTATTCGATGACATGGAAACATTCTGTGGAGTCTATGTCTTCCATCCTGATGCCCAACCTATATCTGCCACAGGTTTGTATGTTTATGTGTCTTTGTACCTGTCTATCGTAATGTACAACAGTTAGTCAGAATTTAATTGTGCTAGTAATTAAACCGTATTTTCTCTCTCCTTATATATTCATTAATTTAGTATTCATTTATTTAGGATTCATTAGTTTAGTATTTATTAATTTAGTATACATTCAGTTAGTATTCGTTCACTCATTATTCATTCATTATTATTCGTTAATTTAGTATTCATTATTTTAGTATTCATTAATTCAGTATCAATTCATTTAATATTCATTTATTGGCATTCATTAATTTAGCATTCATTCATTTAGTATTCATTCATTTATTTAGGATACATTCATTTAGTATGTGAGATCACTCTTGTGTTTTGAAGATATGACTTTGAATTCTTCCGGGTTATGTATTCTTGTAGCACATTGTGTGAACTACGGTTGTGAACAGATCTGTGTGACAGAGAAGGATGGAGTCGCCTGCCTTTGCAAAGATGGATACGCCCTCAATCAAGATATGAAAACATGTTCATGTAAGTATATTATGAAGAATAACCATATTATAACCTAATGTCTGTGCTTTTGTCAAAACAAATTCTTTTAATCTTGTTGGTTTAATTTTCCTTATATTTTTTGAATTCAGTTCAGGTCCTTATTGCTGAAGGAACATCGTACCTTTCTCAAGTTAAAAGGCGAAGATTTTACGAAAAACAATTGACATAAACTAGTGTATATCATAATGTTTGCATATCATAAAGTCTGTGAATATTTATAATGAATTCTTCTTTACTGCTCATTGTATGACTGCAATTTCTGATCTCTCCTGATGCTGAAGAATGAGGTTTTCACTTTCAAAGCATATATGCTACACATTAGTTTATCATTGTCATAAAAATGGTTATGCACATTAATCTGAATAAGTAACTTAAATTACTAGATAGCTGACATAATAACATTTGTCTTATCTATATGTTTTTGGCATGAGACCGAAAACATTGTATACAAAATCCAGGACCTAATGCTCAAGAGACGGTACAAGAACGAATGCGCTTTATTATTTCATTATCAAACTAATAGCCTGTTTGTTGACTAATTTTGAATTATATTAAACTTAAACAAAGTTTACAGTTCATGACAAATATTTAGTTTTAAATTTATAAAAGTATAGGAATGATTACCTTAGGCTCCTGTTATGAAACTGTACAGATTTACATTTTACTCCTGTGAAGGTTCAGTCATATACTAAAAGTTAAGTATGGTTTAAGGTAAATTACAGAGTAATAAAACATATATATTTTGTAGTGGGCAATGTTAATGCTTGTTTTACGGAACGTCTGTTACTTAAGAGGAATTTAATTAATATCGTAATCGTGCTTTATTGAAAATAAAGCATATATTAACCACAGTGATGAAAGAAACGGTGTTTTACCGAATAAATTAGACATATTTAGACGTGTTTTGACTTACGTAGTTTATTCCTATCCTTTATATTTTCAGTAACTACAGAACTTTTTCATCGGGGACTGATGTTCAGTAATGAAAGTAGCATATGTATCCTGGATATTAGAGTTGTGACGGACATTGTCTTCGATCCCAAGTGCATACTGAAAACTAATGGTACCAAATACATGATACTCGATACAGATCAGAGACAGCTTATAATAGCCAAAGACACGTCAATATACATGGCAATGGTAGACTATCCATATCTGCAACGACTGACTGAAACATCTGGAACAATCAGTGGTAAGGTAACATTTAGTCTGATAGATAACCATCCGAGACAATCATTAGTAAGGTAATATTTAACTGATGGATTACCATCTGGAACAATCAGTGGTAAAGTAACACTCCTATGGATAACCATCTGGAACAATCAGTGGTAAGGAAACATATAGTCTATTGGATTACAATCTGGAACAATCAGTAGTAAGGTAACATTTACTCATATTATTTACCATCTGGAACAATCATTAGTAAGGTAACATTTTGTGATATATTGACGGCGTTCAAAACACACACCAACCTTTCAGTACGTTTCGTTGTTAGGGAATGACCTCCCGTGGTGTAATTTACCCAGTGCGGATAGATAGAAAGAAGAATGGAACTCACTGAGCAAGTATATTGAAAAATTAAAAACACAACAAGCCCCCCTTCAATGAACGAATATAAAATATAATCAGTTTAACAACAAAATTTAAAATGAAGAAAAATCAATTACTTGGTTAAAAAAGAAGAAACTATTGTGCTAACATGTACTCAAATAAAAATACAATACAAATTTCTTTTACTTCTACGATTACTGTCAGCGTTAAAATTTTATCTTCATTGCCTACGAGATGTGACCTTTGAGTGCAACGGTGAGAGACCTCATCACCTATTTCATGCAGGCATCGAGACTTCCGTTCGTCCCAGCTCTGCCGATCTTTGTCTAGCTGTCTGGTCTTAGACTCGTTTCAGCCGAAATCTGATTTAGCAATCGTCTCTGGACCTAGATTTTGGCTTAGAATTTGCTCTGGTCCTGTGATTGGTTCAGGGATTTCTTAGGAGAGTCCAGGAAAGCTGTTTTCCTTCAAAACATCAACTGTCTCGCAATAGACAATAGGTCACATTTCTAAGTATATCTTTTTTTTTACATTAATTCGGCTCAGAAAACAAAAGGCATAAATTCTGCCGCATTGAAGTTAACTAACCTTATGTTTACATAGTCGGCTAATGCTTTTCCTGACCTTAATTCAGGTCACGATAGGGATGGTCATTAAATTCAACTCTCGGCTCAGCCGTATGGGCCTGTATTTAACACCCCTTGACTTCTTACTCTACTATCTAGCAGTGATAAGTTATATATGGCTTAGACCCTCAAATTTAACTATTCTATCATAGTTTACTAGATCAATTAAATATTGCAAACTAGTATATAGATATACACTTCAGTGATCAAATAAATATTACAAACTAGTATATAGATATACACTTAATATTATGTCATACTAGACAGAGTTAATCCATAACACTACGAAACATTACCCATCATTTATTAAGCTTAATTCATGAAAATTCCTAAGCACACCGATGTATTAAAGATTTAATTACATGCAATATTGTCAGTTCTGATAGCGATCGTTCAATTACATGCAACCTTGTCAACTCTTCTAATGAAATTTTAGTTACATTCAATCTTGTCAATTCTCCAAATGAATTGATAATTAGAAAATCAAAGAATAAAATGCCATGACAAGCACTTCACTAAAACCCTTCAAAATTAAATCACACATACACACATGATATCATGAATACATTCGCAAATAAATCAACAAATGAAATAACATATTAAAATCGGGAAACTAAGAGTGCGTACTTGTTGCCGTTTCTTTATACGTCTCCGACACACTTTCGTTTAGTCTGTCTTATATCTGAGACAACTATCCGGCACCTTACCCAACAACGAAAACGTACTTGCTACTAATCGGAATCCACCTAGTCCATCGCGAAAGATTAAAGACTGAAGAATTTTTCTAAATTAAAACCTTTAATTTCTTACAAAGTTAAACCCATAAATCTATATTAACAAATTGGAATCGACTGTTTCGTAAATATGTTCATTGAATTTTTGAATAGAGAAAACAACTAATCATGCCGTAATTAACGTTCCTTTGAAAAATCACTTAAGGCAAGCTTGCCCCTTTTAACGGTCTATTTTGGGGAAGGGTCTTATGTCATTCTCTTGTACCATAACATATGACTCGGTCAAGCTACGTCAATTGGAACGAGTTCCTTTTTGACGTTCAGAGATGAAATGAAAATAATCATCTAGCTATCTATAGCCCTTTCTACTTTAATCAAGTTGACTTTGATACAATTCCTTTAACCAATACTTCTAAGAGTTTTCAAAATGCGACACATCACACATTTACTCTGATGAATTACGCTCTGGAACAATCACTAATAAGGTAATATTTAATACGATGGTTTACCATCTAGAAAAATAATTAGTACGGTATTATTTACTCTGACGGATTACCAACTGAAACAACCAGTAGTAAGTTAATATTTACTCTGATGGATTACCATCCTGAACACACAGTGGTAAGGTAACATTTACTCTGATGGTTTACCATCTTGAACAATCAGTAGTAGGGTAAATAGTAAGAAGTGAGGATTATCTTGACATTTGAAAAAGTTAGCTTGATTTACATAGTTAATACTATCGTTTCTCTATCATCTATGTTGTAGACTAACACTGTCAAACCCTCAGCGACATACGAATTTAAAGAAAAAAAAAAAACAATTTTAAAGAAGCGTATTATTTCATAGTCATGTATCTTCCTCCATCCGTTATTCCGTTCTATAACTGTTTGGTTTATACACTAAATGTTGATTTCTTCTTACATACAGCGTTTTGCACGATATTCACCATATATACGAGTAGGAACCATTTCTGATATTTTTTTAAATTTTTGATATCATAATTTAAACTAAGCGCACACACTTAATTTTATCTAAATTTTCCCTTGAAGAGGCAGTTTATCTGATGTTGATCTGTTTGATCATATAAGGGTAGATACCTCATTACTATACTGTAAATTTTCATTCAAGTTTTATGTTTGACGCAGACATAATGATAATGCCAATTTTCAAAGTTGCCAAGGACTGGATTTTAGAAATAAAGTAAGTATATATATATATATATATATATATATATATATATATATATATATATATATATATATATATATATATATATTCCCTTTATATATATATATATATTCCTTTTATATATATATATATATATATATATTCCACATATATATATATATGAATATATATGGAATATATATATATATATATATATATATATATATTCCTTTTATATATATATATATATATATTCCTTTTATATATATATATATATATATATATATATATATATATATATATATATATATATATATATATATATATATATATATATATAAGGAAGCTCCATACTATTAGATAAAAACAAGTCATTTTATCCAGCAGAAATAAGATAGTTCCTTTTGTAAATTCATTGATATTCATAACTGATGGCCAATAGTTAAGCTCAATGTGACTGTTCAAAGTGAATTAGATTAGTGCAATAAAAGTACGATTTACTAGCATATCATAAACAAACACTACAGGTAGGTCAATCTTAAAGACTGAAATAAATGACTACAATAATTCAGTCAGCAGAGGATTCGAACATAGGGTCCATGTAAACGTCCATATGTTTCTCATTGCACTAGCTAGTGAGAATTTGTATACATTCCGCAGTGATTATAAAGTGATTACGCTAAAACTAGAAATCAATCTTAAGATTTAGAGAAAATTTCGGTTTTGCTTCACATACATCGAAATTTGCTGATAGTTTTTCCTACGGGATATAACCCTCCATTTAGGTATGATGACTTTGAGATCTGATAAAGGTAATCATAATCTAAGGAGGTATACTTGTTTCCGCATTAAGGAACATTGGTTGCTATAAACTTACCTCTATTCAACTCACATATATGTTTAGTTTGACTATTTAAGGGTTATAGACTCTTCCGAATATATGATTGTCCATGAGCCAGTTTATCCATCAGATTCTGTCAAGTTCCTTGCAAAGTCTTGCTCTTGTAATCAAGATTTCTGCAATCAAGACATTACACTCTACATATCATTCTCGTATATTTAAACACACACATACACACACACACACATATATATATATATATACATATACATACATATATATATATATCTATATATATATATCTATATATATCTATATATATATATATATATATATATATATATATATATATATCTATATATATATATATATATATATATATATAGATATATATCTATATATATCTATATATATCTATATATATATATATATATATATATATATATATATACCTTTGTATTTGTACTGAATTACAACCAATGCTTGCAACTCACCATCAGACAAATGCAAATGGAAGGAGTCAAACAAGTTCACAGACATATTGAATCTTTTCTTTTTTGAATTCTATATAGAAACAATGATCGAAAACAACCTTTTTTACGATGATTTCTTAAGCAGCAGCAGATGACTACTAGTGGGCTTTGGGTTATGGTTAATATAAATATATTCCTCCTGTGTCTAATGTGTCAAGGAGCTGTTAACTTTTCACCTGGATTTCTCGTTTATACAAGTCAATGAAGCTTATGTAATACACGCATGAACTGAAGTGGTTGGTTGATTCCAAGTTAATATTACCACATATTCCTCTAGCTAAACATAATAATATATTTTAATTGCTTCAGCTGACAAGAGAAAAGATTTAATACTTCTACCAGATCGAAGGCATTGAGTGTTGAGCTCTAGACGAAAGAAACTGCGATTATATGTGCAGACGAAAAATGCAAGTTCCTGAGTCTTTTTTCTTTCAGGTTTCATCTTTAGGGAAAGTTATTATGCATAGTGTCTAGCAGACGTATGCAGATATTTGTAACCTCCCACCGACCATAATAAACTATATGCAACTATACAACTACATGGTTCTAAATTAAAAACCCCACTAAATGCTTTTAGAGCGACAGTTTGACGGAGAAAAAGAATATTCAATAACAAATTTAAGTTTAATCATTGATTAAAAAAATGTTTCGATTGCCAAATAGAGCTATCCCATTCGAAAAAAAAAACAACAACCAGTCCCTGCATCTAAATTTTAGCTATCCAAGGCAACAGTGCAATAAGCTGTTCTAACATACTATTGACTATATCTTAATAATAGACTGGTATCTTACACAATGAAGACGATTTTCCTTTAACATTTTTCTTTAAGTTATAATATCTTTATCAAAACGTTAAACTATTAGTGTGTTTAGAAAGGTAAACATACATAATATTTTGAAAATCTGTAGTTGCATATAGTTTCAAACTTTTATCTGTCTGATCGATTTTTATAAAGCAGAAATATCAGGTTTCTAGGACATTAAAGGCAATATTAAGACCAGTTGGCTGTTGCATTATTCTGTGTTTTAAGGTCTGGCATGGGATGGATACGACAGAAACGTCTACTGGACTGAAGAAGATACTGGTACCATTTGGAGACTGTCTGGAGCATTTGAAATTGCAAAGGTTATCCTAGGAGGTCTTGATAATCCACGTGATATCATCGTTCTGCCTCATGAGCGGTAAGGCATGTAAACAGTATATTTTAGTTCGTATATACCAGATATAACAAATGGTTTGGTCGTGGAAACTAGTATCTCGACATGTCCTTAATACTCAAATGTCTTTACACCTACTGAAGGGAGATTATCGAGGAGGAAAATTCTGCACAAATTGTGAGTGTTGGTGTTTTATTTTTTTGTAATCGGACCTAAGAGTATGCGAGAAGTAAATGCACTTATATCTGCCGCTAATGATGTATTGTAGACACATGCATAATTTATCATCTTAATATCCTGTTGTCGTAATTATTTATGATTATTATATGACTTCAATTCATACAATATGAAACGTAAATTATGTTGAATGCTAACATGTTTTCGTATTCTCAAAATAATTGTATACTATTTCTAGTTTTTTAAAATGAAATTGTAATTTTATTTTTCGACAAAATAAAATATTATTACGTACGTATATGTTTAACTTTACAGCCTGTTGTATTGGATATCAAGCAGAAATGGAAGCGCAATAGAATCTTCCAAAATGGATGGCAGTAATCATCAGATAATCCTTAACTATGAAGACGTACTGGAACCCAAATCACTCAGCTATGATCCGTATAACAAGAGGTGAGTTGGAAGGATAATATGTCTCTCCGAATAGCTAAACTTTCTTTAAATATTTTAAACACAGTTATACATCGGTTCTGCTTAATTTCCAACTGAATATTTTAAGTTGTGAAATGTAACTACCTGCTGTACATAAGTTGTAATCAATACGATTTTTGTGTGGAATTTATAGAAAGGCTTTCCGTCCGGAATAAAACAGAGTAAAACAGTTTGATAGTAAAATAGAACGGAATAAAACAGTTTGATAAATATTTCCCGTCATCTATCAAACGTCTTTTGTGTACGAAACGTGTACATTTGATCAATACTTAAAAATCTCTTCTCTGGTTACTCATGGATAATTAGCTAATTATTCTTGGTATATCCAGATGCTAGGAATAATAGGAACTAACAGTATTGATCCTTCGGTGTTTCATCATTTTTCATATTGGTAAATCTTTATATATAAAGTTTAAACTCATTCCGTGAGATTTACGTTTTTCTTATAGTGAAATGCCTATGGATATATGGATATATATTTGTTCTTTCAGCTGTGTCTGTCATATTGTAGATTTCTTACATGACGAGGATGGGCTAAAACAATTAAAGGATGTGAATGGGTCTTTTCTATATATGTACTTTTTTGAAAATTCTTGATCATTGGAAAAAGTAAATCAAATGAAATAAAGGGTATCAATGAAATTAAATGTCAATCTTCTACAATGCTTTTATGTCAGTTATGACTATATATATATATATATATATATATATATATATATATATATATATATA